>CANXYC010101115.1:0-15005 GCA_948193065.1 Aleurites moluccanus | reverse complement strand
CCTAGTCATAAGACCCGTACAATCTTATGTTTATATATATATATATATATATATATATATATATAGTGATTTGTGCTTGACACATTTCTATGCGTTTCATAGCTCTATATCTGTCATTTCCATCTTGCCCATGTGATATGCACTTCATTGATGTGATTGTTTACTTACAGTAATATTCTATACTTAATTCTATATTATAGAATTATAGATAATCCTGAGCAGATTGATTCATTTATGTCATTTGCCTATTGTTTATTGATATTCCATTATCCATTATATTGGTCGATACATATTAGATTCACTGAGTATCATATATACTCACCCTCTCACTGTTTACCCTCTCAGGTGCAGAGTAGGAGGCAGATTTATGGATCTTGTTTCTCCAAGGAATTCTGCAATCTGTTAAAAAAAGTATAATTAATTTAAACATTGTTATCACGACCCGATCCCGGACCGAGCCGCGACGGTCCTAGGGTGTGGGAGATGCCGAGGCGACCAGCACTCGTAGAACCCATCACTCACTAAAATGCAATCACAATATCGCAGTGGAAACATATCTATACCCATCATCAATAAATAGCAATATATATAACCATTCACTCACATAAATACTATTCATTCTGTCACTCTATCATTCATTCTGTAACTTTCTGTAAATACCATAATCATATCATTAATAATCTCCAATATTCCCATACATATGTATTCATATACTAATTATACCAAACAAAACCTATGGAGCAGCTAGGATATGAATATACAAAATAATATAGTGTTCATAATATTACACTGACACAAGGTCTGCAGAATCCATGGAGAGCCAAAAGAGTTGGGATATCTGCCTCTTACTCTGCACCTGAGAGGGCAAATAGTGAGAGGGTGAGTATATATGATACTCAGTGAATCTAATATGCATCGATAAATAACAGATAATGGAATATCAATAAGCAGTAGGCAGATGAAATAAATGGACCAATCTGCTCAGAATCTTTGTAATACAGAAACAAATACAGAATATGACTGTAAGTAAGCAATCATATGAAGCAAGTACATAATATGATTGTAATAAACAATCATATCAATACAATAAATATCACATGAAAAATATGAAAATGACAGATATAGAACCATGAAACACATAGAAATGTGTCAAGCACAAATCACTATATATATGTGTGTATATAAATATAAGACTGTATAGGTCTTATGACTAGGACATCCCATCCTAGTACAGGGTATCAATCAATACAATGTGCACAAAGCCAATAGCAAGAACTCACTACCCTATCGGAATGACAACTCTGTCAAATCACCTCGGAGTCGATAGAAGCAATAAATACATCAATAGATACCATTTCAAATTAATGGCATCGGCAAGTATCAATAACTCATTAGTAATCAATTTAATAAGCATAAAGTCAATAAGACATCAATAATAATCGATTAAATGATGACCAAAGGTCTAACAACCAATAATGAGAACAAACATAAATTAGTCATTTTAGGCCAAAAAGTTGACGCAATTAGCATGACATTGTCGCTGGCGACGGTGGCATTCAAATGGTTTGCCTACGAATTTTTTGGCATGGTTTTAGTGCAACATTGACATTGCCACAATTATCAATAAACATACACATGGAAACAATTCCATAGGTAATAAAACAACTCAATAATCTTTAACAATTGAATCAAATAGGCAAGGAAAAATAAGTCAAAATCAAGAACAAAACTTAGGCATTTTGCCCTAAAATGGTTCGGCCACTTTAGGGTTTTCACAAATGAATTCCAATTTGCATTCTAGCAATTTAGGCATAACAATTGATTCATAAAAGACTCACCTAGTACTCCAAATCACCTAGCAAAATTGCCTTGCCACCCAATTCCTCAATTCCTCACAATAAGCAAAATCGACAACTTTCTCCAACTGAATTTTCTACAAGAATGTAAACATCAATTAATCACCAGTAAACATCCAATTGACTTATTTTATACTCAATTCCTAATTCATATATACAAAATCATATTACACAACTTCACTTTAGGGTTTGAAAATTGGGGAAAATTGCTTAATGCATCAATTGATGCAATTAAACCATTTACCCAATCCTATCAACATCTAATTAACCTAATTAAACAATAAAATCAAACAAATGAACAATTTACCTAAATTCTTCAAAATGGCCGAAATTCCAATGTTGGTGTTTTTGAATTTTTCTTAATTTTCTATGGTTTAATTTGGTGGATAATGGTTTGTATGGTGTTTGTTTCAAGTTTCCAACAATTTCTCTTCACAAAATCAAAGAAAAATCAATTGAAAATTTGAAATGGAAATCACGGATGAAGAAGAGAAAAATGGGCAAAAAAATTTGCAAGTCTTGCTTATATAGTAAGACAAAAATGATAAATTTCACTTTTGGTCCTCCAACTTTTCTTAATTTGCTTGTGATACATTTTCGCTCAGTAATTTACTTTGAATTTCAATTCCGTCTGGAATTGAAATTCAAAGTGAATTGAAATTCAAAGTGAATGTTCAAACATCTTATTTTTATTAATACTAATTAAAAAAAATAGTTTCAGAGCCATTCTGAAACTCAGGCTATCGAAATTACACTATACCCCTAATGTTCCCTTTATTTACGGTTTTGCCATCTCTTACTTTATCAGTGTTCTTAAACATTTTTCTCATCTTTCTTTTTACTGTATTTACACATGCATATATATTATCATTTACTCTCTTGCTAAAATCAGAAATTCATCCGTCGACCGGACTGCAATTTTTGCGGCAACGATATCGGTATCCATAATTTTCGAAAAAGTTTCTTATTTTAGCTCTAACTGAGTTTTCAATATTATCATTATCCATTTCGATAATTTTAATTCACATACTGAGAACTTATTTCACAAAAACATGATATGCATATATATAGGGTATTACAGAAAGTTACAGAATGAATGACAGAGTTACAGAATAAATAGTATTTATGTGAGTGAATGGTTATATAGACTTGATATGTGAATTGATTGTTATAGATATTTCTGTTGTAGTATAGTATGAGATGTATTGATGAGACTGATGGGTTCTACAGGTGTCAGTCGCCTCGGCATCTCCCACACCTTAGGACCGTCGCGGCCCTCGAGCGGGTCGTGACATCAAGGTACAATCTTGACTCATTAAAAATGGAATGCATGCTTTATGCATAATGGATGCACTGTTTGCGTGGATCAAAAGTGGTTCATGATTATCCAATTATACTAAGGCTTTTATTTATGGTGCATACAACCTAAGGTTTAAGTTCTAGATCCAATACATGAAAGGGTAAGGTGGCTTAGATTAAACGTACCCGTCACATTAAAGTAATGATATACCTAACCACATGTGAAATAAAGAGTTTCACGTGGGTTCAACAGTACGATTGCTCATTATACTTGAAAAAGATAGAAGATTCGTCGCGAGGTGGATGCTTTCGCTATCTCCCAACATACTAAAAAAGAGTTATTGTATCAATGCTACTTGCTATCCAAAGGTTGAATTTTGTAACTGGTTATGTAGTGATGCATGAGAATCAAAGTTAAACTAAAAGCCAAGTAAAAAGTCATTTCCAAAAAAA
Source organism: Aleurites moluccanus (assembly GCA_948193065.1). NCBI lineage: Eukaryota > Viridiplantae > Streptophyta > Magnoliopsida > Malpighiales > Euphorbiaceae > Aleurites > Aleurites moluccanus. The sequence continues at coordinate 11,397 of CANXYC010101115.1, read as the reverse complement.
GATTTTCAACCAATTGGTAGTCCTCTTTAACTTTTAAAAAAAAGTTTGTCCCCAGTAGAGTTACTAGTTGTGAGGCCTCGTCCGAGCACCACGTTCGGTCCATTAAAATGGAATCAGAAATGCTCTTTTGGGATGATTTCTCACGGATTGAGACTATTTAGCACCTTTTATTTGAAAATGATTTTGAGTTTTGAAATCGCCATCTTAAGTTATTTTTGTTGGAAAAATTTAAGGTAAAACACATTTTGACTCCAATTTTATCCCAAAGGAAAAAAAAGTTTACAAGTCTTTGAAACCAAAGAGGATTCAGGGACTAGGTTTTCAGTTGAACTTGGCTTCTAATTTTAACCTTGATTTAAAACATTTTGATAAACAATTTAAAGAATGACATATATAAATGCAATGACATATAAGATGAATAAATAAAGAAATAAAGCAATAAAAGAAAGTGATAAAGTAAATTATTACAATTCAAAAATTCAAAATAGGGGATATCAACTTTAGCCCTTATGGGTTCTAGGTCGATCACACATTCCCTAAAGATCTAAGCTAAAATAAAGAAAAATACATCCAATAAATAAAATAAGAATCGAATAAACAAGGTAAAAGAAAAAAGATGGTTTTTTATCGTTTTATATTTGAAACTTTTATATAGCTTGCATACGTATCCCGTTGAATGGGAATCAAAACACACGCAGTTCTTCCTTCTTATGAAGGAGGGTTGATTTTATGTCTAATTTATCATGTTTTGGTTCTTTATTTTGATTCTCTATCAAACTAAAGAAAGGTAGAAGATGAGTTGTTTATTTTAATGCTCTATCAAAATAAGAAAAGAAGAAGAAGTTTATGAGTTGATACCTTTTGTCTTGATCTTTGAGGAGGAGGAGGACGAAGTGTTCTTTTGGATCGGAGTTCCACCTTGAATCGATTGAAGCACGGGGAGATGGTCGAATTGCCTTTTACCTGACAACTCAAAAAGAAAAGAAAACAAACAGACAAAATAACTTTATGTTAAATAAATTTTAACGCTCCACATGCCTCGAATTTGATCCTTCTTTAGCTTAAAGAGAACTAAAGAAAATGGGCTCCACATGTTTTAAAAAGTCCTTTAAACTCAAAGAGAGCTAAAGAAATGAGAAAAAATAGGTATATAGGGGAGAAGAGAGTGAAATCAAATAGTGAAAATTCAAACTAGATGATTTTTTGTTTCCTTAGCTTGGTGAAGAAGGCTCTCTATTTATAGTAGAGAGCTGGGGGTCAAGTTTCATCATTTCCCGATATGGGATTTGATGAAAAAGCCATGAAAAGGAAACTGCCACGAGCATGAAGGAGAATTGCCGCCGGAGGGGGGTGGCGGCGCCACCACTTAGGACAGGCTGCACATGGGCTTCAAGGGGGCGGCAGCCTTGATGGCAGACAAGTTGTCGCCCTCAATGAAGGGGGAGCTGCCCAAGGGGGTGGCGGCAATGCTTTCCCTTCAGGGTGGCAGCAAGGGCCCGAACCCATTTATGATATTTTCTGAGTCTGTCTGTGAATGGTTCAGGCTTCGGTTAGTGTCGTTCGACTTGGCACAAGTCCGAGGGGTGTAAAAAATCAGTGTTCACAAGAATTAATTATGAATTAAAAGAGTTTAATTCATATAATCCTTGTTGGACAAGGATTACCTTTTATCGAACTTTCCTACTTTGGAAATAGGAAATCCACTTGAGAGTTTCCTAAATTATTTTAAAGAAATAATTAAGGACTTACGTTGTCATTTAATTAGGAAACCTATTAGGTCACATGCATTGAAGAAATTCAAGGAGTAAGTAAAAGAGTTAATTAAATAATAAATTTAATAGGATTAAGTTCATATATTTAATTAAGGTGTTTTGAAATAATTTAATATGATTAAATTAATTAGCTAATATACTTATTTGCATAAGATGTATTTAGATAAATAGGGCTTATTGGATTATGTTGACTATTGGCTTACTAAGTCAAAAGTCAAAGGAATGTGTTTGACTTTTCATTAATGGCATAATAGTCATTAACCTTATTGATTTAATCTAAATCGTTAGATTAATACCTAATTAAACTAAGGTGTTTATAAATATGATATGATCATAATATGTAACAGTGTCTCCTCCTCTTAACCTAGTAGTAGCCCAAATTCCCTTAAATACAATAAGAAGAATATGGCTACCCTAGATACTAAGAACACCAAGGCCGAATCCTAGTCTAGCACAGAAAAGGTTTCATCCTTCTCTTTCCGTCTTTAATCTTCGTGTGGATACTTTGGTGCTTTTCTGTAATATTATAGCAGACAGAACAGTAGATAATGAGTAGACAGTATGAATATATTAAATTATAGTAACTGATGAAGTATTAATTTAAATATAAATAGGCTCAATTAATTACTGAAATATACAAAGAATGGTAGAGTATAATACTCAAGAACTTTTGAATCTCAACCGGGTCACTTTTGTGACATTGTTCCGGAAAATATCGGTGTTAATTACACTACCAGGGAAAATAGCAGTCCAGTTGATTTAGAAATTTCTGACTCATACCAAGGGGTAAAGAGTCATCTATATTTATGTAAATTTTTAGTGAAAAGAAAGAGTTGAAAAATATTTTGAAACACTGAAAATCAATAGAGTGGCAAGAAGTGTAATTAAAGGCAACATTATGGGCATTTTTGGAAACGGGCTATCTGGGATCCAGAAATAACCCAGAACTATTTTTAAATGGTAGAACAACCTAAAATAAGGTATTTCACTCCTCACACTTGAGGTTGAATCTAAACAGAATAAATAACAAAAAGTTTCGGGGTCAAAATACAAATAAGAAAAATATTTAGGGCTAAAGTGCAATTAAGCAAAGTTACGAGACCCACCCATTCTAGAAAAGAAGCTAGGTGGCCAACCAAATGGCTATCCATTTCTTAAAAAAATTATTTGTTTTACTAATTTGTAGTAAAAGATAGAACATGTGATTAAATGAAGAAAAATCATCAAATGTTCTAGATTTCTCCACACACTTCTTATTTCTTTGACTTTAGTATATAAAGAGAAGTGTGAGCTGCCATTTGTTTGAAGAGTTGGAAAAAATTCTAATGGAGGAAGCAACCAAAAATATTATCCTAACCCTTTCCAAAGAAAACCAACCAAAACTAGCTAGAAAATTGAAGAAGGAAGAAGGTTAATGGAGAAAAAGTAATGAAAATTACTATTCAAGCTATTTGGTGGAACAAAAGGAGAAGAAATTCAATGGTTTAAAGTAAATTTCCTAAACTTCAGTTTTTAGTTTAATTTAAGAGTTCTGTGGCTTAATTTGGTAAATATTTGAGCTAATTGAGCTAAAAGTGTTAAAGATGAGCTAGGGTTTAAAAGGAATTTTGAATATGTGTTGAAGTAGTAAAATATAGGCAGTAATCCAAAATTTTAATGACTGAATTTGAGGATGGACAAAACATAAAAGTCATAGATAAATATGTAAATTAGATTTCTGTAAAATAAATTTGTAAAATTCGAAGTGAAGAAAGAGTTATTAAGTAAAAACAGAGACTAATTCAAAATTAGGGTTATTGAAAAATGCTATTGTATTTTTATTGTATATAATGATAGAGATAGAATTAGAAGAAGTGTTAAACATAAAAAGTGTTCATTTATGTATTTTATATTATCCTGTAAAATGGTGTAGTAATTGGAGTTTTGGTTTATGATATATTGAACCATAAGTGTAGACTGCCTGAATTGACTGATAAACAGAACATAGGCTATTGAATTTTATTGATATGAGGACCTTAAAGTCTGAATTTGAGAAAGTATTAAACATAAAAGATATTCATTTATATATTATCTAAATGGTGGAAAAATGGTTTTATAATTATATGAGAAAAAAATTAATTATAGGCATAGAAACAAGGTCTATTTGGATAGAGATTTCAGGGCAGTAGTTTAATTTTGGAAATTCACTAATAATTTTGCAGTGAATCAAATATTCTGAAATTTGGATATGTTATAATATTATATATTTATTTTAAATAGGAAAAATAATTATAGTAATTGGTTAAGTATATATTGAGTTATTAGCAAAATAACAAAATCTACCAAGTCAAAGTTTCAGGGCAGAATGAAGGTAGCAGGCCTAGTTATGAGGCTAAGTTTAAATTAACACTATAAATTGTATAGTAATGAGAACAAGGTGAATTTGGATATGTTAAAGCTTGATATGTCCAGTTTAAGTAGGAATAAGAATTGAAGCAATTGGATAAATGTAGAAATAGATATGGATTAAGGAACACAGGCTGCCAGTAAAGAATTTCGCACATGAAACCTTAGTAATTTGAGAATTCTTAAGAATTTCTTTAATATAAGTATAAGTAATGTAATTTTATGTTAAATAGTATCTAAATAAAAATTAATTAAATATGTAGAGTCAAGAATGAATAAAAGACAGTGATGAGCGCCATGAGCATTTGAGCAATGAACCAAGGAAATGGAATTGGAAATGAAAAGAATAAGTAAAGTGCAATAAGAAGTACTTAGTCAGGTGAGTAATGTATACATTATTGTGCATAACCATGATTTTGACTTGTTGAATCAAAGAACATATTTCTTTCTTGATTGAAATTATTGCTATTGATTATCCTTTGATTTTCTTCAAGATTAAAATGATCTATATCCATTGATTGTTATTAAAAATTGTAATACCTATTGTATTTGTTCACATCGAAAATCCAAATTATGATATTGTACTTGATTGATTATGTATCCAAATATTCCCAAAAGTAAGCACACCAAATGCTTAATCGTATACCATGATATTTAATTGTTGAATTGCTTCCTTTATACCAAATAAGGAAACCGTCACATGTTCATCGAATTATATTGACACCAATTATTAAGTACGCCCATGTATACCGATTAAATGCTATTGTATCGTAATGTTTCTAATAAATACTTGATATTGTTTATTGAAATCCTTTGGCCTACTGATATATGGATTTAACAGAGCTTCCTTACTGATGGGGTAGCAGGTAAATACCATCGGCAATGTGCACATTGACTTTACATGGTACCCTAGCTGGGAAGGGTTAACTGTCCTAGACATAGGGCCTGTTTAGCCTTATGTACATGATATGAGATTGATATGAGAATATAAGTGTTCATGGCCCTTTATTTGTCTTATCTACATGATATGAGTATTGCTTACCTGTTCACTGATTCCATACCTTGTTTCTTATTGCTTACCATTGATGGATATTCTTTCATCTATTATTGTTTATCATCGATATGATTGTTACATGTTCTAAACTCCCAAAGATACTTGGTGTGTAAATTAATTAACCTTTGACAAGTAAATTGAATATACTGATATTCTTCATTGTATTTATTAATACTTGACTTTCATTGATAACCTTTATTATCACACACCTATATCTAATATTTAATGATGTATACATGCTCACTGAGTATTTATATACTCACCCTATTGTGGTTTATAATTTTTACAGGAATCAGATAGAGAAAGCCGATTCCAAGTCAATTTCTTTTCCGACTTGGGACGTCAAGTATATTAAGATAGAATTTTATTCACTAAAAGTCATAAATGTCAACTCTTAGAGCTTCATGGTACTGTGTATAATTAGGTGATTAAGTACTATAATAATGTATAAACAGTGAAGTAATTGACATTTAAGTGATATTAAAATGTAATGTGATTTGCTATTAAAGCTTAGTAGTGAATGTCTATAATGTGTATTACTTAATGATTGATATCTGGATTGTTAGTAGATTGTACAGGTTTTCAGTGACTTTAGGTCTACCCTGCCTTAGGACCGTCGCATTCCAAAAGTGGGACGTGACATTTTCATAGAGGTTTTGGAAAGATTATGGTTTACTACAACCCATCTTGGAGATCAAATAATAAGGTGATTCAAATCAGAATTAAAAAAAAAAAGGTAAAACTCTTAATCCTTTTCTATAAAGAATTGATTTTAATCTACATAGGATCCTAAAGGAATTAAAAAATTTATTTTTTGTTGCACCTAAAGGCCTTTTAATTCCTTACACTTAAAATGATATGAATTTTGATATGTTAGAGTTTCATATATCTAGTTTAATTAGAAAAAAGAATCATAGAAATTGGACATTTGTAGCTTAAAATATAAATAAGAGAAGCAGGGCTGCTAGAATTTATTCATCAACTAAATTTCTAGGATTAAATCTTAAATTTAAGATTTAAAGGGAATTAATTCAATTAAGGATGAAATTGTTATAATTTTATGTATAATGAATCTAAATTATGTTAATTTGATATGTAGCGCAAAAAGAAAATGGAAAGGATGATGGTGATAATGGAAGACGAGGAAGCTTATTTTGAAAATTAAGACCTAAATTATAAAACTGGCTAATCAAGGATTAAAGGTGAGTCATAAATATGCTATTGTTCATGATTGTAGCTATTCCTTAAATTATTAAATCCATTTACTTATTGTCATCATTTGAACTAAAACCATTTTATTTATTGATTAATGATTGTTATTTAATATTCCCTATATTGATACCATACTATGTGAAAATGAGTATTGCACCCTTACTTGCTAAATGTATGATGACATGACATGACAGAACTACCCGACCAATGGGATAGTGGGTGAAAATTATCGATATTGTGCACAATGACCCACTAGACAGGTTACAGTGTCTTAGCCTAGTTAGGAGGGGTGGTAATACCATAAGGTCTGATCAACCTTATGAATTTCACGAGTTATTTCATGAGGCCATATATCTATTATATTCATGTTTATTCGACTTATTGAGCCATTGATACATGTGACCCAAATTGATATTTTTTACTTTATTACTGATTACCCTACCTATTCATTGATCCTTGATATCTTGAATTTTATATGACATGAACAATTTACCAAGCCTTATTTATAATAATATGTTTATGACTCATTGAATAAATTTACTCACTTTTTAGTGGTTTAATATTTTTCAAGTCAAAAGTAAGTTAGTGTTCATTTCATTGGAATCGGTTGTAGCAAATAATGTAATTACTATATGATGGTAATATAATGTTATACATTTCTAATGGAAGGAAATAAATGGTATTGGTGTAATAGGCAGTTAATAGTAAAGGTAAAAAAAAAAAAAACTAACAGGATAGTAAATGAAAATTTATTGTGAATAATGGTCTATTGTAATTGTGGTGAAGAAAAAAATAGATATTTCTAAGATGGATAATATGAATTGGAGATGTAAAATGTTAATTTATAATATAATATAAAATAAATATGATTTCCAGTAATTCATATGAATGTGAGTTTTGAAATTGATTAAATGAATGAAAATTGATAATGATAGTGGACTAAATAATATAAAATAATTTAAACTTTATAGAGATTCAAAAGTACTTGATTGGGAAAAACATGAGAGGTAACATCATAAGATAGATAGTGACTATTAGACATTTAAGATAAATCGATTGAAAGATTAGGTTTGATCAAAGAATTATATATATATAATAAAGAAAATAGAGTTTTTGATTGAAATGAAATAAGTTGTAGTTATATAGAGAGTATGATTATGAAACTAATTTCTTGAAGTTATTTAATATTAAAAATTGGTTGTTTATAGAAGAATTTTTTTAGATAATTAAAAAGACAATAAAATATGAGTATAAATGATGGAATAAGTTATATTGATATAAAAGATATATTGGAGTTTTTATTAAGTATTGAAATTAATGAATTATTGATATTTGATTGGAGACCTAATATATATGATAATAATAAAGAAATGTAGAGGTATAGTTGATTGGAATTTAGTTTTGTCATGGACATTAATAAGATATAAATTAATGTTAAGGATAATGGAACAATGAAATAAGAATGTCCGGAGGTAAACAGTTATTAATGATATTAATAAAAAAATTAAGTTTTGAAGAAAATAAATGATTAGTAATGATAAAGAATTTAATATGGTATAAATTGAATTGAGATTTTATAGGAATGTAAGAATAAGTTTAAGGTTGTGATTTATTAGAATGAATATAGTTAAATTTTGATGTGAACTATGAAATGGTATGATAATTAGAAGTAATCTTTATAGGAGTGGATTGGAGATTTTGACGGAAGAATCGATAGTATTCAATAATTAATTATAGTAATATTATGGAGAATAAGAACATGAATATAATTAATAGTTAACAAGGAATGAAGGTTTATAGGAATTGAGAAAGATATAAATTTTTATTGTTAATTGTACGTTGATAATGTAATAGTAATTTGTGCCAAGGTAACAAATGGAGATAATGAATTAATGTAGTAATGTTACTAAGAAATGTGGATGATAGATCAAAAATAGTTTGGAAGTCAATTAAGGTATATATATTGATAACGAGTTAGGATATAATAAAATTTGAGAATGAATTTTATTGAATGAGATAGAATGTAATATTCTAGAAAAATATATGGACTCAAGTGAACCTTAATAATGGAAATTAAGTTAATTGATGAGTAAATATGTCAAGTGGGTTTTAGAAAGTAAAAAAAAAAAGAAAATTCAAGGAAAAGTTTTTCGAGGAACACTAAAAATAATAATAGGTATCATCAATCGGTAATTAATTTTTATAATATTTTTAAGAGTTTTTTTTACTAAAACTGATTAAGAATACTTTAAATTAGGATCTTAAATTATCTAAAAATAATAATTTGGGGATCAATATTGTCACATCCCAGAATTCGAACATGACGGTCCTGAAATGCAGGAACAATCAATGGATACCGATATTCGTAGAACCCTTAACCTATCTAATTATATATATACTGATACTTAACTAATTACTTTTTGTTATATACTCTATAATTCAGTTAATGTTCCATCTTATTATCCATGCAACAAATATAATTTATCTGTATATATATATTATACATTAAGTTTATACATACAACTATAACTAGTCATAAATCCATAGAGCTACTAAAAATATTACATAAAGACAGAGCATAAATATTTACAATGCTAAAATTAGTCTGTTGATTCCATAGAAGAAGAAGAAGACCTGGAACCTGCTTTCTATTCTTAACCTGAAAAATGTTAAACCGCGATAAAATGAGTATAAAAATACTTAATGAGTTCAATATACATCACATTATATTAAGGTTAGGTATTCATCAAGGAAATGAGATAAGCAAATAATAGGCATAAGGTTTTGCACACCAATTGATATATGAAGAAAAATTGGATAACAATAACAGTTAGTATCAAATAAGCAGGTCATAAGTATATAAGTCATGTGGAAATGACATATAATAGGCCTTAACATATATGTCACGACCCACTTTTGGGCCACGATAGTCATAGGGCACGGATAGACTTAATGTTACCAGAAACCCATAGAACCCATGAACAATCCATTAATTAATCATTCAATCAATATTAACTCATTCATCAATGCTTAAATCTCATTTATTACTTATAAATTTTACAGAAAATATGCCAGAGTTTCCTTTGTAATTTTAATGTTATTCCAGACCCAAAATCGGGTCTTTCATAAATTACCTAGTCTGCACTAAAATTTATATTTATACTCCCAATAATTTGCTATTCTTATACCCTAACTTCACAGTTTCACAAACATACATAGCACTTCTAAATCTCTTTTAAAACATATAAATATTATTTTAGCATTTTCATTATCACTATATCTATCACTTTACTATCATTGTTATTATAAATCATTATACATTACACATTATACTTTTATCTAATGCCACTGAATTGTCAATGATTTCAATGTTCATACATCATTATAGTACTCAATCATCTAATTATATACAGTACCATAGAGCTCTATGAATTGACACTTATAATCTTTAGAGAATAAAATTCTACCTTGATGTATTTGACATTCCAAGTTGGAAAAGAAATTGACTTGGAACCAGCATCCTCTATCTCGTCCCTGTAAAAATTATAAACCACTATTTGGTGAGTATAAAAATACTCAGTGAGCATGTATACATCATTAAATAGGCGATATAAACATATGATAACAAAAGATATCAATGGTAGTCAAGTATCAATAAATACGATGAACAATATCAGTATATTCAATTTACATGTCAAGGTTAATTAATTTGCACACCAAATGTCTTTGGGAAGTTTGGAACAGGTAACAATTAAATCGATGAAAGAATGGTCATCAATGGTAAGCAATAAGATATAAGCTTAGAATTATTGAATAGATAAATAATACTCATATCATGTAGATAAGATAGATAAAGGGCCGTGAAACACATAGACTATGTGTAATCACATAGTCAATCTCATGTCAATCTCATATCAATCTCATATCATTTATATAAGGCTGATCAGGCCCTATGGCTAGGACAGTTAACCCTTCCCAGCTAAGGTATCACATATAGTCAATGTGCACATCGCTAATAGTATGTACCCACTACCCCGTTGAAAAGACAGCTCTGTCAAATCCACATGTAAAATAGGCCAATAAAAATCAATAACAATATCAAGTATTCATTAGGAACATTATGGTACAATAGCTTTCCATCGATACACATGGGCTTACTTGTCAATACATTTCATTAATCATGTATTGATTTCTTTTCTTAATACAAGGGTAGCAATTAACAATAAATATCATGGTATATGATTAACCATTTGGTGTGCATACTTTTAGGAGCAATTCGGGTACATAATCAATCAAGAACAATAGGCATTTCAATATCAATAACAATCAATGGATTTTGATAAATTTCAATCTTTAGGAAGATCAAAGAATGATCAACAATATCAAGTGGCATTTAATCAAGGAGGAAACATATTCATGGGTCAATATATCATGGCATGAATATGATGTATACATTATTCACATTAGCTTATAACTTGTGTTAGTATAGGTGCTCTAAAGACAATCATTATAATGATGTTTTTAGATTATTAATCAGTAATTATTATTGTTTAGAGTAATATTGCATAACTATTTAATAAAGTCCATGGTATAAACATAGCATGAAGGCATTTATGATATGCTCATGATAGTGAGATGCTTATCATGTGTAATTATGTTTTAACCTAAATTTTCCTGGTCATAGAATCAATGAGAATGGACATTATTGATTCGGAAAGACTAGCACATGCGTATACTATTTGATTTGATCAAATCATCTGATCTCATAAAGATGCTGACATTGAGATGTTTGAATATAGCATGTGGATGCTTACTAGGAGTAGTAATTCCATCGGAGTGATTGCAGGAGATAGTCATATGGAAATCTAAACAATGTTAATGACTTATCTCTGCATGGAAATGTGCAAATGTCCTTAGACTTGAGATGCTTAAGAGTGATCTAGAGTGAAGATGCTATACTTTAATTCCATACCT
>CANXYC010101034.1:0-31503 GCA_948193065.1 Aleurites moluccanus | reverse complement strand
GTTGGTGTGGTGGCGGCTAAAGATTTGCCAGCGGAGCCTTCTGAGGAGGAGTTTAGGCTTGGATTGAGAAGTGGAATCATTATTTGTAATGCTCTCAATAAGGTTCAACCTGGAGCTGTGCCCAAGGTGAATCTGATCCCTTGTATATATATATATATATATTGTTTTATCTGCCATTAGTTTTTTGAAATGATATTTATAGTGGTTCTTTGCTCTCAGGTTGTTGAAGGTCCATGTGATGCTGCCCTTATCTCTGATGGAGCTGCATTATCTGCGTTTCAGTATTTTGAAAATGTGAGGAATTTCCTTGTAGCTGTACAAGAGATTGGCCTTCCTACTTTTGAGGCATCTGATCTGGAACAGGTGTGGATTTCAATTCCTTATTGCCAATTGAGCGAAGAGATAGATAGATAGATAGAGAGAGAGAGATTTGTTGGTTTTGGATAATCTTTTTATAGGATTAAATCCTTGTTAGTTAATTGTATTTGCTAAAATTTCAGGGTGGAAAATCTGCCAGGGTTGTGAATAGTGTTTTGGCACTTAAATCATATAGTGAGTGGAAACAGACTGGTGGGAATGGAGTGTGGAAATTTGGTGGAAATGTGAAACCTACCATCTCAACAAAATCTTTTGTAAGAAAAAACACCGAGCCATTCATGAATTCCTTATCGAGGAATGCGTCAGCGAATGAAAAATCTTTGAACTCTGACCTTGACTCTAATAAAATGGTTGGTAAGCTTAACTACTTTAAAATTTATGCCCCTGCTGGCTTTTTTTCCACCTTTAATATGAAGAATAATTTTTTCTGCTGTCTTCTCTTGTGTAGTCTACCTCTGGTTCCTTGAGTACACTGGTTCGTGCTGTTTTGTCAGATAAGAAGCCTGAAGAAGTTCCAATGGTAAGACATTTATGCAATTGCTATGGCTAGTTAAATTATCAAACTTGATTAACCAATATGCCGAGCTAGCAAGTGCTATGAAAAATTCTCACTCCCCAAGGTAGATGAAAAATGTCTTTTGCCTAAATTAATATTCACCAACATCAACTTCAAAAATTCTGATGCTAGTGAAGCTGCCCCATCATTTAGTACTTATTTATTAACCAATGTATCAATCTTATTCGTACTATTTCAAGAAGATATTTACGGAGCATTTTAACTCCCAAACTTTTTATACTCTGCCATTATGAATTTAGGACTTGGACGTATTACTGCGACCATATCCTAAAGTTCTGCTGTTGTTGCTTCTAAGTTTAACACCAAATTATGCTGCTGTTTTTTTTTTTTTTTTTTTTTTTTTTTTGCTGTGCAATAGTTGCTGGAATCAGTGCTAAGTAAGGTTGTGGAGGAGTTTGAGCATCGCATTGCAAACCAGCATGATATGGTATTTTACTCGGTCATCATGAACTGTTCTTTTCTGTTTACAGAAGAAAGTGGATATTATTTGTTCAACCCATCTAACTATTTGTTATGGATCAATGTTGTAATTTGAAGGTAAAGACACCCTCTAAAGATGTGCCTGTTCCTCAGGGCAACAAATTTTCATTTAAATCTGCCTCCAGTGATAAAAAGGTAAAGTCTTAATTTGCTTTCTGAATAACAAAAATGCTGCTGAAGTCCAAAGGTACTAATAAAAGGAAAAAAAAAAGTAAAAAGGAATTTTCACAATTTCAAAAACTATGACCTTTATAGTTGGAATATGGTTCTAATCTCTCAAGACTTTCTTATCTGTTCTATATAATCATCCAGACAGAAGACACAAATATCAGAATGATGAAGAAAGAAGAATTTTTTCATAAGAACCACATTCCTGCTGAGGAGCTTAAAAAGCAAAACCTGAAACGGCAGATGATCTTTGATCAACAACAAAGAGATGTTCAGGTATGATTGGCAGAGATATATAAAATCATTCTTTAGTTTTTATAACAAATTAGATTGCTTATTCTAATTATATACTTTTTCTTCAGGATTTAAAGCACGCGCTTCATACAACAAAAGCTGGAATGCAGTTTATGCAAATGAAATTTCACGAGGAGTTTAACAATTTAGGTAAGTATTCTAAAAATATTTTTCTTGGTCATTCTCTTCCCTTTTTGTGGTCGTAGAAGGAGGCAGATTTGGATAGGAAGAGTTCTTATCTAATATTGGAGATTGGTCTTTCTTGATAGGCATGCACATTCAAGGTCTAGCTCATGCTGCTTCTGGTTACCACAAGGTTCTTGAGGAAAATCGCAAGCTATACAATCTGGTGCAAGACCTCAAGGGTAAGTAGCTTGCCTGAAATTTAGGTGTTATGCTTTTCTTTACAGTGTAATGAAGTCCTTAAGATCTCTTGTACTTCACCAGGAAGTATTCGGGTTTATTGTCGAGTGAGGCCATTTTTGTCTAGACAATCAAACTATTTAAGCACTGTGAATCATATAGAAGATGGAAATATTACTATTAACACACCATCAAAACATGGGAAAGGATGCAAGTCCTTCAGCTTCAACAAGGTCTTTGGACCATCTGCAACCCAAGGTAGTTAATTTTTCATTTATAGTATATTCAGATTAATACAGATTGATATTGCCTTTTACACATTATACTCCATTGAATTTGCAGCGGAGGTCTTCTCTGATATGCAGCCATTGATTCGGTCTGTTCTTGATGGATACAATGTTTGCATATTTGCATATGGTCAAACAGGATCAGGAAAAACTTACACCATGGTGAGAAAAATTTTAGCATTCATGAAAGCGTGATAATTTATTGTTTTCTGAAATTTTCTTGATAAAATACACAATTTGTTGACTTTTGCTGTTGACATTTCCAGACAGGACCCAAAGACCTTACAGAGAAAAGCCTAGGTGTAAATTATCGGGCATTGAGTGATTTATTTCTTCTAGCAGAGCAAAGGAAGGACATCTTCTGCTACAATGTTGCAGTACAAATGATTGAGATTTATAATGAGCAAGTCAGGGATCTCCTTGTCATTGATGGAAGTAACAAACGATATCCTTTAGAATACTCATTTTCTTCAAGTTCATGAACTGGAATGACCAGTTCCCCTTTCACTAAAATTATCTTGACAATTAAGAATTGAAGAACTGTTCAAATATTTTGAATTCTGTTCAGAATTAGACTCAAATTGGCCCTCCTTAATTTATTGATACATTAGAAATTCGCAATAGCTCACAGACAGGTCTGAATGTACCAGATGCAAATCTTGTTCCTGTGTCATCAACATCTGAAGTCATTGATCTGATGAACCTTGGACAAAGGAATCGTGTAGTTGGTGCAACAGCCCTAAATGACCGTAGCAGTCGCTCTCATAGGTGAGCTGCCATTTTTGTTTTTCATCTTCTATATGTTCTCTATGCAAGGCTATGCAACTATGCCATCAACTAAGAGTGACTACTTTTTGTGAATTGTAGTTGCTTGACTATTCATGTTCAAGGAAGAGACTTGACATCTGGAACTGTCCTTCGTGGTTGTATGCATTTGGTTGATTTGGCGGGGAGTGAGAGGGTAGATAAATCTGAAGTTACAGGAGACAGACTAAAAGAGGCACAACATATTAACAAATCTCTCTCAGCTTTGGGTGATGTGATTGCTTCACTTGCCCAGAAGAATCCACATGTCCCTTATAGAAACAGTAAACTTACACAACTGCTTCAAGACTCACTTGGTAAGGTCAAATTAGTACATTGTTCAATTTCATTGATTTTCTTTTCTCCCCTCTTTTTTCCACCAAAAATGATTATGATTTGGGATTGTGATCCTTACTTCAGGAGGACAGGCCAAGACTTTAATGTTTGTTCACATAAGCCCTGAGCTTGACGCTGTTGGAGAAACAATAAGCACGCTCAAATTTGCAGAGCGTGTAGCTACTGTCGAACTAGGTGCAGCTCGAGTGAACAAAGATGGTGCAGACCTCAAAGAGCTCAAAGAACAAGTTAACTCATTTTCTGTCCTTCACAGTTACCTTCTTAGATGTCTTAATCATACTTCAAATTTAATATACACTATATTTGTATAAACATTTGATTATTTTTTTACCTTTTTCTTTTTTCTAGATTGCTAGCCTTAAGGCAGCATTAGCAAGGAAAGAGGGAGAATCAGAACAAAATCAACATTCTGGCAACTCTGAAAGGTATAGAAGAAAAGAAAATGAGTCATCGCCATTTAATTCTAACCAGCGGCTTGAGGATGTGAACGATAGCAATGGCTTCCGGCAACCAATGGATGATGTGGGTAACATAGAGGTGAATCTTGCTATCCCATCATCACTTTCGTAATTTTTCTTAAAGCTTGCTGATTTCACTTGTATATTTATCGAGTATTGACCCTTGGTATTAGCAATGATGCAATGTCTTTATTATTGCAAGATGAAAATTACACTATTGAAAACATTAGATTGAAAGTACCTTAATGACAGCAGGTTCATGAATATCTCCAATCTGGAGGGGGGAAACAAAGGGTTATTTCACCTCATTTCATTTTTGCATAATCTATTACAGTATTCATATATTGAGTGTTAATCATAGTATGATACCTTTGTTGTTTCAATTTGGGAAAATGGGTGGTGGATCATATCTAGGCACCATGGATGTGAAATAGAGGATAAAGATTTGCATCTTGTCCATTATATTATTAGATAATGCTCCATATACGTAATGAAGCAGGATACTGTGCAAAAATGATTGTTGAGAGTCAGTACTGAGCTTCCTTTGATTTTGTCTAGTAATAGCAATGATAAATCCTTATTTAAATTTCTAATTGGTAGAAATTCCTATAAACACTGCCATGTTGCATTTGCAGGTGCATACAAACTCTACATTGAGGCAAAAAAGGCAAAGTTTCGATCTTGATGAGCTACTAGCAAATTCACCTCCATGGCCTCCAGTTATTAGTCCTAACAAAAATTATGGGGAGGATGAGAAGGAAATGGGCTCGGGTGAGTGGGTAGATAAAGTCATGGTGAACAAGCAAGATGCTATAAACAGAGTTGAAAACCCACTAGGGTGTTGGGCAGCAGACAATGGCCATTTGCCTGATGTCTTTTACCAGAAGAATATGTCAGACTCTACTAAAATTTATCCTGAACAAACCTATAACATGTTTGGGGGTAACAACCGGTTCAACATGAGTAGTGCTGATGATACGGATGATCTTGACGCTGCCACTAGTGATTCATCAGAACCTGATTTTCTGTGGCAATTCAATCAGACCAAACTTTCTGGCTTGGCCAATGGGATTGAGTCAAAGACAAAGAAGCCAAATTCAAAAACAGCAAAAAATCCAGATTTGAGGTACTTCAGATGTGATCTTTGTTTTGGTGTACACTTACGTGTTACATGCTATTTATCAAGTCATTTGAACAAAGTTTGTAACTTTTGCAGCAGGAACTTAAATCCTATGCTAGGCCCTTCGCCATCAAGAAAACCAAACGGATTTGGTGCTCCCTTACACCGGAATGGAAGGCAGCCAACTCCTATTGATATGAAACGCAGAACAGCTGGAAGTAATAGAAAGTAGGAATGTTTAACCACGTTGGGAAGAGATTTCAGTTTTTTTTTTTCTTTTTATATATACAATAAATTTTTATTCTTGATTTTTCCTGAGAGAGAGAGAGAGAGAGAGAGAGAGAGAGAGAGAGAGAGAGGTGTTATTATATTGCTTTTTTTCTTTAATTTTTTTTCCATGTAATGTTTATAAATACAGTAAAACACAGCAATAATTCCAGTTGCTTGTTGTTGTCCATTCGAAAGTTCACCAGATGTATCCTGACTTTGATTTGCTTGGTTTTGACAGAGAAAGATATATATGTTTGTTTGCACATTCTTTGTTACCTCATTAGTTCCTTGTCATTATGTAAAATATTGCAAACAAAGGTGTCAAAATTTCACGTTAATTAAAAATAAAAATGTTATGAATTTAATATAAAAATCAACTCTTTAATTTTAATAATTAATTTTTAAAATGAATTCTCCTAAATTTATATTAAAATTCTATATAATATCAAAATCAATCTCAAATTTAAAACATGAATGGATTAATATATCTGATATGACCACTTGAATGTGCAAATCCATACTAAAATTCTACATATACCCTGAAGGCTTCGATTTATATATCGAAGTAATTATGCATTAAACTCGTTCATATTTTTTAATGCCTAGAAAAAGGAATTATAACTGTGAAAAGATTATTACAATGGAAGCTGTAGTTAACTTTAGCTTTGGGTTGAAAGCCACATAACACCTCTTGCAACGCACCACCACAAATTTTCCATGGATACCAAATATGTGGCCAGGCCACGAAGTTGAAAAAGCTCCAAGCAACATTCACAACAATTGGTGGATGACATTTCTAAATATCTTCAACAGTTCATAAAGAAAGAACTCTCTGGAACCTTCTTTTTTAGTACTAGCTTTCACCAATATATACTCCTTAAAAATCCACAGCTTTTTTTGCTGAAACTCGTGTCTTCATTGCATGCATGTTAATTTAATTCTTTTCAAGTCTAAAAGAACCAAATCGACTAGAGAATAGAAATCACCAAATATAAGCCAAATGTTTTGTTTAAATGGCTGAGCCCACCGGAGACTCTTATTATTATTCAGCGCTTGGATTAGTAAAAAAGCCTCTGATACTGAGATTCGCGAGGCTTATCGAAAGCTAGCTCTGGTATATACATGGTCTTTTTTTTATATATAATTTTGAAATTTATAAGCTTTCAATGATTAGTGCTATGTTTTTTATTATCTTTTTTTAAATGGACGCTTGAAGAAATGGCATCCAGACCGGTGGATTAAAGACCCTGTAGTCGCCGGCCAAGCCAAAAGGAGGTTTCAGAAAATTCAAGAGGCTTATTCAGGTACAATATATGATAAAAAAAATCTATGCCAAAATTAGTTAAAATAATGTTTCTTTCTTTTTTAGATGATAAATTGAAATAAAAGCGGCCAATTTTCAGTGTTATCAGATAAAAGGAAAAGAAGAATCTATGACGCTGGGATGTTGAGTTTTCTTGGCGACGATGACGATGAAGTGAGCTCCTTGTGTTCAAGTTTTTGGTATCTTTTATATAATTTTATTATTAGATATTGAGCAGTAATGAAATTTCTGAAACAGGGGGTTCTGTGATTCCATGCAAGAAATGATTTTGATGATGGAAAAAGTTAGCTCACAGTCAAAGGTAATATAAAATGTTATTTATTATTTGCTTAATTCTATTATTATGATGGAAAATTTGAATTTATAGTATTTTTGTTTGGTTAAGCTTTGTTTGGCTGGATGAAAGTGGAGAGGAGAAAAAAAAAAAGAAAGGAAATTGATATAATTTTACCGAATAAGGGGTTGTTTGAATGGCAAACTAAACACCTCTAATTGCCGATTGTCAATTTGCGCGTAGCTAATTGAGAAAATTTATAATATTTGGTTGGTCAACTAAAAATTCTGATTATGGTAAAATTTCTTTTTAATCGGCAAATTTCATAAGGAGATATAAGCTACTTTTAGTGATTGGCGATTTCATAATCATACTTTTATACGAATAGCACATTTAGCCATCATTTTACCCAACATCTCCTAAAGCGTTAATGTTTTTGTCATTAGGAGGTAGACAGTTTTGGAAATCTTCAAGGTTTGTTAATGGAGATGATGGCACAGGATGAAAGACTCAATTTTGGGTTGGTCCGGCACACTTGTCAAACTCCTCCTCGAAAAAGGACCCGCTTCACTAACTTATGAGGCTTAATTAACCAACAATTTTTCTTTTCATTTCAATTGTTATGTTTATGGAAATTTTGTTATATATCATGCAGTCCAATTCCCATGTTTGTAACTTGTAAGAAGTTTAGCATTCTTAATTGAATGTATTTAAATGGGTAATCTTCGTATTCACAACTAAAAAGATAAAAATTGTGGTATTTATAATTTTATTTTCACAAACCATGTATAGTGGAAGTTATTAATTTTTAATAAAAAATTAAAAATTGTAATTAGGAGTGAAATCGATTCGGTTTAATTTATTTAAAAGATTATTATTAAATTAACTTAATTTTTTAATTTAAATTTTTTTAAATCAAATCATTATTATAATTAAATCGTCGATTTATTTTATTTTTGATTTGTCGATTTTAAATCGAAAATATTTTTTTTATAAATTATTATTATTTTATTATAAATTTAGAAAAAATACTAATAAAATATAAGTTATAAAAAAAATTTAATATTTTATAACGTAAAATTTATATATTTTATTAATTAATATTTTTTTTTAAATTAATTTTTTTTATTTATTTTTAGTTAATATTTATGGATAATTATTTTTTAAATTTTAAATTAATATGAAATAAATATATAATTATATATAAAATTAAATTAAATATATCTAATTGTAATAATAATAAAAAGTAATATATATAATTCGATTTAATTTAATTTAAAATTAAAAAAAATATTTAAATTATAAATTAAATTAAATTTTTAATTTATTTTATTTAAAAAATAAAATAAAATTATATAAATTATAAAATTATTAATTTTAATTTAATTTAATTAATTTGATTGGATTTGGTTCATTTAATATTCGCTTCTAACGAACACCAAGCCAACACAGGACCAAAAAAAAAAAAGAAACGGAAAAAATAGCCGTTTCTTGACTGCTTGGACTATATCTAGCAAAACACGCAGTCGCCGAGGTGATTCACATGTCGTTTATTGTAGAGGGAACTTGTTATCAGAACTTGAATATAAAAGATCCCCTTCTTCACGAATCAGTCCCATAAGAACATTAGAAGATGAAATATCTTTTCTTTATATTTATTACTATTAACATGAGACGACCATGGCGATTTGCTAAGTGGGGAAGAAAGGTAATAATTATCACTAAAAGCAGAACCTCAAAGAATTGAAATCGAAAAAAGAAAAATCCTGGATTAAAATTAAACTATAATTCCCTTCAGAATTCATAGCTCTATGACCATATTTACGGTGGCCGGTGGTGACACTACTCTCCTGACGGGAGAATAGTTGCCAAACGCTGCTTTTGAGTTCATTTTTCAATTTTTATTTTAGAGAAGGCAAGTGGGCGTTTGGTTGCTGGAATTTATTGTATTTATTTTTTCTGTTCCCTGTTTCTGCGCATTCTCTGAGCAACCACACAGTAATCTGTTGTAAATTTTGCTTCTTTGGTTTGGTTTGCAAGTTTTATTGTGAATTTGCGTTTAGAACACTTAAAATTTTGGTTGATGAGAATTTAATTTCTGTTATTTTTTTAACATTTTAATTATTTTATATAAAATTTAAAGAATAAAAAAAAAAAAAGAAAGACTAAAATGTCATATCAAATGAAAATGAAAGGACTAATTAGATAATTTTTTTAAAAATTAAAAATTTTAGAAATAAAATAATAATTTATCCTTAAAATTTATTTCGTGCAATGTGTTGCCACTGCTTATTTGACCATACCGCAGCCATCACGCCAAAAAGCCCAAAACCAATAGCAACAAACAGACGCCCAAATTGAATAAAAACCGTTTCGGCTCACGTCCCCTTCTTTAGAACGTGGTGTTTCATTGGCCCGCTTCGGTAAAGCAGAACTCCTTGACTCTCGCAATCCTTCAATTCTTTCGTCATTTCAGCTCTTAACTTCATTTTAGGTTCGACTTCTCTGTATAATATTCATCTGTTATATGTACATCAACGTCTTTGTGGTGATGTTTTGGTTTGTATAGGATTAACTGAAGAAAACAAAATGGCGATAGGAGTTGTGGCTCGGCGCCTGTCTCGTGGATCGACTTCTTTGCAGTCGATCGGTTCACTGCGTTATGCGAGCTGGAGATTATATTCTACTGCCTTCAGAGAAGAGAGAGACACTTTTGGACCAATTCAAGTTCCGGCTGATAAGTTCGTCTTTTTCCATTTTAGTTTTTTCGGATTCGCTATAATATTCATTTCACAAAGCAAATCAGTTACTTGATTTTTTGTACTGTAGGTTGTGGGGTGCACAAACTCAAAGATCATTGCAAAATTTTGAAATAGGTGGCAAGCGTGAGCAGATGCCGGAACCTATCATTCATGCTTTTGGCATTCTTAAGAAATGCGCCGCCAAGGTTTATCTCATTTTACTTTTTGGAAAATTTTGGTCACTTTTTGAATTTTTAATTGAGTGTAATGGAGTGTTGATGATTTACTGAGTAATATGTTTGATTTTGTACTTTTGCAGGTGAATATGGAGTATGGTCTTGATCCATCCATAGGGAAGGCAATAATGCAAGCTGCCCAAGAGGTAGCTGAAGGGAAGCTAAATGATCATTTTCCACTTGTTGTATGGCAAACTGGCAGTGGCACTCAGAGTAACATGAATGCCAATGAGGTCAGCACCTTCACTTGCTGCGTTCTTGTTTCTTTAAGCACGAATACCTCATTAAAAAAAGAAAATGAAAACTTGGAAATTTAATATACTGATGTTATTTGGTGAATTAATGTGATTAGGATTTGAGTTTGCTTGTTTTTAGGCTCTATATTTGGTTAAATGGTTCAATAGAGAGATAGGTAAAAGGACGTGGAGTGGATTTTGAGATCTTCCCAACAACCATTAATGGAAATCTCGAGGCATTTTCCTCTAGGGATTAGTGAAAACGAATGTGACCCTTGAAAATGCATCTCATGTGTTCATAGGACTTTGTGTATTGCTGAAAGGCATTGCTTCCTTTGTCTCTGTGCTACATATGGTATAGTCATCTTGTGGATTTATATTAATTTGCACTCACTCTGGCATTCACAAGAACTTGAGGGTTTCGACACTGATAATGGTCTTGTCATCTCATCAAATGATTTAATGCTATATACTTGGACTTTCGCCGTTGTCATCTCTTACTTGAAAAATTTTAGGGAATTGAATGATTCCAATCACTTGGCTTTTTTCTGGAATCCTCTTAGATGTTGTATGATGATGCTTGGTCCTGAAAACTGGTGCAAATGTTATCATTTAGACTTTCCTGCTGAAATGGTGCATATCCTAGGTTCATAAGTAATGATGATTTATTTATGCTTTGGCTTACACAATTAAAATTGAACCAAAGGCTCTACCTACTTATATCCTTATTCCTGCCACTGACATAGGGCCCTGTAGGATATCTGAATTGAAGGGTATTTGATGTCTATTGTCTTTTGGCCATCTGAGTAAACCTGGTTTGTGGTCATAATATGATCCTATGCACTGTTTAAGAAAATTGACTACATGACATTATGACAATCAAACACTTGAATACGACAAATTTTCTACTCATACAGGGACTTGCTATGCAGACTATCCAGTACCAATGACCTAGCCAGGCCACCAAACATGTGCTTGCATGGATAATTGAAGATGATTTAAGTCTTTAATGGTTTAATGCTCATTGACAACAATGCTCTATAAATTCATAATCAAGCTATCTGAAATATAAAATTCAATTTGAGCAGAACACCCCTGAACCTGCATGTGTAGAACATTTGTATTTTGCATAAGATTAGAGTCGATTTCCTTTGGCTAATCAGATATAAGTGATACATAAAATCCACAACATGATTTTTATGATATTGCATATCAAGTTTCTATCTATCATGGATTCCAGGTTATTGCCAATAGAGCAGCTGAGATTCTTGGCCATAAGCGCGGTGAAAAAATTGTGCACCCAAATGACCATGTAAACAGATCACAATCTTCTAATGATACTTTTCCAACTGTAAGTGTTACTTACTGTTTAACTTGCAGTTGAATCATCAATGTTATCTGTTGATTTTTTTTACAATTAGACAGAACTACTATGATTCACCTGTGAAATGTGAATTAATTTTTGCATTTTCCTTGTTGAAATTACTTTCTTCTTGTATAATATTTGCGTCATATTCTTTTCCAGGTAATGCACATTGCTGCTGCAACAGAAATAAATTCAAGATTAATACCAAATTTGAAAAATTTGCACACTACACTACATTCAAAGGTTTGATATTTATTATTCTTCTATAAAAACAAATAGAAACAAGATGAATGAATTGAAATGTTATTATTTGCCCTGCTCATTTTATTTCATGCACCTGAATCAAGCGCTTCAGCTATATGGTTGCTCAGAGTATGTATTTGGATTCTATATCAGCATCTTTGACATATTCATCTTGCTAGGCAACTCTAAGAGGTTTATAAACCATAAAAGTGTGATGTTCGTTTAAGAACCATCAAGTGTATCACTTGATGGAAAGGATGGCCTCATCCATGGGTATCCTAAGCTTGATTTAATTAAATCCACTTATTTTGATATATTATTTGACATTATCATGGAATATTTTATGTTTGTCTTTCTTTCTTTCTTTCCAAGTTCCAGCAAGATTTATATAAATGGATAAGTCAACCTTCTAGTCATGACAATGGGGAACATTTGGGAGCTTTGTTTACGATAAATTGTTTAATTCCCATTGTTCGTCTTGTTGAGGTCATGCCTATGTTTCTCCTGGATATCTTATGTTATCTCTGGCTTGGTATGACAAGTTATCCTTTGATTTATTCATTTAGTAGCATTTAGTTTCTAGTGTATCTCTAGGATGGTATTTTACTTTTGCAATTAAAGGTGTAAATTATGTTTGCTATGACTATTTATCACGACTAATATTGCTCTTTCTGTTCTAAACAGTCTATTGAATTTAAAGATATTGTCAAAATTGGGCGCACACACACTCAAGATGCAACCCCTTTGACACTTGGGCAAGAGTTTAGTGGCTACACCACACAGGTTAGATATCTTTATTGTATATTTCTGTGATTCCCTGTTTGATCCTCTTGTTTTTTATTGTTACTTTTTGTTTGTTCCTTGTTTGCAGGTGAAGTATGGAATTGATCGGATCATGTGTACTCTACCTCACATGTATCAGGTTGTCCACACATAATAAATAAGTTTTGCTATGTCTTTCCTTATTCCCTTTTGAGAGTTTCAACTGACTAAAGATGATATTTGAATAGCTTGCACAAGGTGGAACTGCCGTTGGAACTGGATTGAACACAAAGAAGGGGTATGTAATGCCTTAAGGGTGAAGATGCATTTATTTGTTTTAGCCTCTATGCATGATTGTATTCATATGATCCAAATGCATCAATCATTGCTTCACATAATGCATCCCCTTGGTTCTTCCCTTCCCAACTCACCCACATGCAAAAAAGAAGTTGGCTTTGTTTTTCTTATGCTTGTATGGCATTATACCTGTATCTCTTTATTTTATAACTGCTAGAATACAAGTGAATAGTTTATAGGTTTTAAGAACACATCAGGAATGGGTACAAAATAACAAGTTGATATTTTGTTTACCATGATTACTTGCCTTAGAATTTATACTAGGTGTGATTTGTCATTTTCTGATTTTTGTCTTGGTAGAAAAATCTCCAATACATGTAAAATTGTGTAGTACACATGATGTGTGTGTGAGCGTGCTACTAAGATTACCATCTGTAACTTTTCTTACCTACCTAAAAAGGGAATAAGTTGAACAAGTAGATGTTTGAGGTATAGCCTACAGGACACACTGGTTTGAGGGACAACATGGACAATACTATTAAGTAGTCTTTCTTCTTGGGATCTGACAAGAAATTATAACTTTTTCTAATTGCTTTTGGGAAAACAGAGATATGGCTGACAAGATTGATGCGATGTTTTATATATGTCTAGAGATATTTCTAATTACTGGTTTTTACATATATCTAGATTTGATGTCAAAATAGCAGCAGCAGTAGCCGAGGAAACAAAGCTACCATTTATCACTGCAGAAAACAAGTTTGAAGCTTTGGTTAGTTTCCAAATTCACGATTATATTCTTCTGCTGTTCTTCCATGACATTCCCTGTTTTGAGTTTATTGTATTGTGTTAATTGACAGGCTGCACATGATGCTTTTGTTGAAAGTAGTGGAGCACTTAACACAATTGCTACATCCCTAATGAAGGTTGCAAATGACATACGTTTATTAGGAAGGTTTGAACAATAGTTGGATAATCCTTTCTGTGAGCCTATCCTATCGTGATCTGCTTTAATTTTTTTTAACACTCTTTTCCTTGTTTAGTGGTCCACGATGCGGCCTTGGTGAACTCATACTTCCTGAAAATGAGCCGGGCAGCAGTATTATGCCAGTAAATCTTCATTCAGCTTGTTTCACTGCAGATTATAAATTCGTTCAAGCTAATTTTAAGATCTTATCCTATATAATCTTCTATCTGACCATTTTTTCTTTTTGTTCCTGTTTCAGGGAAAGGTTAATCCCACCCAGTGCGAGGCCCTCACAATGGTGTGTGCTCAGGTAAATTTTGTCAGCTGTCCTTTTTCATTCATTAAAATGATATGGTGTACTGGAAAACTCATCTGCAAGCAGTTGCTGTCTTCAGTTCTATTTTTATATTTATCTGGAGGACTTTCCTCTGAATTTGTATTTTTTTTTTTATTATCTTTATTATTATTTTTTAATTTTGCAGGTCATGGGAAATCATGTGGCCATTACAGTTGGTGGATCGAATGGCCATTTTGAACTTAATGTTTTCAAGCCTATGATTGCTAGTAATCTCCTACACGTATGTTTCATTTCCTCAGTAATTTTCTAATTTTCTGGTTGATTGTTGTACTATTCTTGTTTTTTTGAGTTTAGAAGTCCCAAGTATCAAACCCTTATAACATGTTTGGATTGGGGGTAGGGATGAGGAAGGAGGGTATCCTTAACCTATTGTTGGAGAGACTTAATTTGAACGCGAAAGGTAAGTGTTACCCCTTTTTACCCCTTGAATCTCTGAATTTTTTGCACGTCAAATTGGGGTGTAACGAGGGGTAAATGACTATAAAAGAGGGGGTTGATTTTTTTTAACTTCCTGTCCCTTCCCCTTTTTTTTTCCTTTAGTGAACCTCCCTTCCTTTTCTCCTCGCATCATCCGAACAGAGTGTTATAGTGGTATGTGCAATCTTCCATCTTGGGGCATGCCATGATTTAGTAGACAAAATCTGGTCTGAGATGATATGATGGAACATTATGTAAAAGCAATTAAGTCTCCAGTTTCACTTTGTAAATCTTTGAAACTAGTTGGTTAATGGATTTAGTTTCAAGTTTGGAGTTATTGGTAAATTGCAATATAGAGGAAAAAAGACTATCATGTTTCTTGCCAAATGCTTTGTTAAAACAATGGTTTGAGCTAAATGAATTGCAAGAACAATGTTTATAAAATTTGTTTTTCCAGACTGTGGTATGCAAAATAATGTGCTCGTATATGGCATATTTTGGCTGCTTAGAGAAAGTTGTGTGTTTTATGGTAGTTGTCAAAGAATGTTGATTGTTTCTTGGTTGAACTTACCAGCACCTTTTCACTTGATAAATGTTTTTTACCTTACTGAACTAGTGTATTTCAATTCTTTGTTGGCAGTCAGTTAGACTGCTTGGGGATGCATCTGCATCCTTTGAAAAGAACTGCGTGAGAGGAATTCAAGCTAATAGGGAAAGAATTTCAAAATTACTTCATGAGGTAGGTTCTTGCCAAATATAAAATGTTTGGTTAATTGTGCGGTTGATCGATCCAAACTTGATTGATAATGTGTTTTTTCCATGTCACAATTTGCATGGTCTTGCAGTCATTAATGCTCGTCACGTCCTTGAATCCTGTAAGTTTTTAAGCCACGACAATCTTTACATTCTCTTTGCTCGATGTTTCAAATATTTTATTTAAGTGACCCCTTTTATTTCAGAAAATTGGTTATGACAATGCTGCAGCAGTTGCCAAGCTAGCTCACAAGGAGGGAAGTACTCTAAAGGTGATAATTTCTTGATTCTGCAACCTGTTTGAACTTTTTGTGCTGCATGATGTACTTATATTATGATGCTCCAAATCTAACATAATTTACTTTTTGCAATGATGGAGAATACCTGCATTGTTGTAAAGAAAATTATTTTTGAAAAATCTGATATTTTGCTTATTGTGTAGTCATGACACTGTTGTTAAGTAATCCTTCTGGCAACTTTAGATTGCTGAAATGGCATACCTTACAAAATTTAATCCTGCAGGAAGCTGCATTGAAACTTGGAGTGCTTAGCAGTGAAGAATTTGATAGCCTTGTGGTGCCCCATAAAATGATTGGCCCATCTGACTGATAACCTTACAACAACAACTAGTGCCATTCAGGGTGGTGCATTATGGATTTTGCAACATGTTAAATTAATTGGACAAGGAATAATGATAAGCGGTGATTGTATTCTGCTAGAACTTAAAAATCCAGTTAGCTTCTCAGATAGAAGCTTCAGTTATTGATGGGATTAATAATGAAGAAGCCTCCCTTATTTTGTATGGTAGGATCACTGTACTTGAGAATATTACAAGCGGCAATTAAAAAATTTTATTCTTTTGACAGAAGTTTATTTTCAAAGGCACATGTTTTGATGAAGCATTTGCTAAAATTTTGCTAGCATATTAGTTCATTTTATTATGTTTACTGTTTGCCTTAATAATCTGCCAGCTTATTCTCTATGATGGAATACACATTTCCTCCCCATTATCTTATTTTATCTGTGTCATTAGTTCTCTACTTCACTGCATTCATCCATGAGAAAACCCACTTAAGGTTTTTGGTTTGGAATAAATATATGAAATTCACTATTACCTATGCCTAAAAATTAATTAGAATTCTATCATTAATCATTTGAATTGGTTATACTTGAATTAAATTAATAAAATTTTTAAGTGAATTTATACCCAGCAAGATTAAAAATTTGACTAGACTGATACGGTGATGCATAAAA
The DNA here is from genome assembly GCA_948193065.1 of Aleurites moluccanus. Taxonomy (NCBI): domain Eukaryota; kingdom Viridiplantae; phylum Streptophyta; class Magnoliopsida; order Malpighiales; family Euphorbiaceae; genus Aleurites; species Aleurites moluccanus. Next base: position 14,722 of record CANXYC010101034.1, on the reverse strand, counting down.
ATCCAAACATAAGTTTATTTAAAAGAAAAAAGAAAAAAGAATTCTGATAATCTAAGATAATGCACCCTTTTCGTGTGGAACTTTTTGTGCTAAACTAAATGGAGGCGCTTATCTTATGGTCGTGGACGAGTATTATGTGCTAGCTAGATGGTAGCACTCTTCTTGTGGATGATGTTTGTTCATACAAAGCATGCAAATGTTGGAAATGCAGAGAGTCTTCTGTTAAAAATTTTCACCTTTTTCGATATTTAAATACCATATAATATTTTTTTTTTTTTTTGGGTACATCAAAATCTAAATGACGAGTCGCACAATAAAGAATTTTTCTTCATGAATAAACTCTTACTGTTTAATTCAAGATTCAAATTTAATACACTTTGACATTTATAATGAGGTATAAGCCAAGTCTTTGGAACAGATTGGTGGTGGATCTGTTAAGCTTAAATTGGGACCCCATAAATTTATCGTTGCATAATCATAAAAAATGGAAAAGAAAAAAAAAAACAGCAAGTCCATTTCAACAGGGCAATCTATAAAGCAAGTCTATTTCAACAAGGCAATCTTTTCCATTCACACCCCTTCAAATATATTGTATATTATATTACTATAGCCTATAGGTCGATACTTTTTTCCCCTATTTGTACCAGTATTGAAACATATATTCAAATCCTAATTATTCAATATAACAGTACCTAATCACACCTGCAAACTTTCAATTGTTAATTTTACTATTACTAAAATCTTGTATTATAAATTATGAATCAAGTAGCTGGAGAAGCAGCAACAGCCTTACAAGTTGAGCTCTTCAAGTCCCAAATTGCTGGAAGGAGAAATTTCTTATCATTAGAACCATAAACATTAAAACTTGCATTAGTAGCCTTATCCACAATCAAATTTCCAGGATTTCCTGGAAAAGCACCAGCACCAAATATTCCTGGACAAGCAGTAACAGCTTCTAGTGGAGCCAAGGCATCACCCTGAAAATACCCATCTTTAAAAGGATTAGTTGCAGCTCCTGCAATAATAGTTGCAATATTTATAATCAACCCATCAGCTCCAACACCATTAGGAGCCAATAATGCCTTTTGCCCAGGAGGACCGAAAGACGGAATTGCATAGGGCCAGGCACAAAATCCAGGGCATTGGTCTGATGAATCTCCTACATGTGCATAAACTACTTTAATCTTCTCAATCTCAATAGAGTCGTGAAACCCACAAGAACTCCTGCAAAAATTCTCCACAGTAACATCAGTAGCAGTAAAAACTAAGTAAATTCCATTACCATCTATTGGTAATTTTTTAGCCTTAATTTTATTCATTACAAGTTCCCCTATTTCTTGGCGCTTAATGCTTTTTCCCAAAGAATACACATCATCATCTTGTTTAGCTAATTTAACTGCTCCAGAAACTGGAATTTTAGCCTTGTCCTTATAAGAACCAATTGCTTTCCACCATGTGAAGACACTTGGTTTTTTATTAACTTTATTATTAACTTTCTTTTTATCAAAAGAATCAAAGAAATCAATTATGGCTGTTCTGTCTTCTACAGAGAAGGATCCATACCATATAACATAAACATTTATACCGTTCTTTTCTGTCAAAAGAGGGCCTCCATGGTATGTCACTGCAGAGGATGTTGAGCCCATAGAAGAAGCATGTTCTTGGGTTTGGTTTTGGTTTTGGCCATGTGATTTTGGTGCTAAGGACAGGCCAATGGCTACAAGGCAGAGTAGAGACTTTGCTAACATTTTGATAAATAATTTGTTTTTGTGAATGATTAATTGTTGTGTTTCAAGAGAGTCATGATTGGGCTTTATATAGAGTGTAGATTAACTGCAATTTCCTATTTTAAGTTAATTAATTTGAGGTTTGTAATGTAGGATTGTAGTAACATTTATATCTCTATCAACTGTATTACTTCAAAATTGCTTTTGATTGGTGTGTATTAGTGGGTGTTATTATAGTAATGACAAAATTAGGTGAAGGAATGCCTATCTTGAAAATCTCTCTCTCTCTCTCTCTCTCTCTCTCTCTATATATATATATATATATATATTTGCATAATTAAGTTTTAATTATTCATTGGGTTCATGGCCATTCAATTATGGAAGTTTCCATTTGTATCTGCAAATTAATATTTTGGATATCACATCTAATGGAAAAATAAGAATCAACCCTACAAAAATTTGATTTGTATCAATTTCTTTATTTTATTGTGATTAAATGTAATGATTGCCTTAAGCAAGTGAAATTCAGATTCTTTAAAAAAAATAAATTAAAAATATGTTCATATTTTGCCAATCTCATTACACTTAAACATAAGTGTATATATTATGTTTAATGATGGATTTAACCTCATAATTTTTAAAATAACTTGGAGGCAAAAGTTAAATGTATATTAAAAAAATTTCAAAAATTTTAGAGGAGCGATTGTCATTCTCGTCCCAGGATCCATTAATGGTTGTGTTCTTTAACACTTAGATATTGAGTTTAAATTTGCTTTTTCAAATTGCATATTGATTATCTATTTAGTTTTTTTTAAAAAAATTATTGTTTTTAATAAATAACATCATAGCTATTTGAATTTTCCAATTGGCAACTAGTTGAAAAATGCAGGCTTTTACCGTTAAATTTAGGCAATTTAGGTTTAGTTTGACAATTATATAATCCAAACCACATTCACGCATGTCTTATTGGCTACCAACATTTTATTTATTTTTAACTATATTTAAACCATTTCTTTGTGTGGCCTATGCTACACGTCTCTCGTAGTCAATTTGATTGCTTATCCATGCTATTCTAAAATAGTGACGTTTAACAGCTTAAAATCGATTCTCTTAAGACTAAATACTTATTATTCTCTTCACAAATCACAATTATTAATGAATTATTCGATTGTTTTATTTTTATGTTAACATGCATAGTATATATATGATAAAGCAATACGTCAAATTAATTAAATGGGCTCCATTTAATTAATGTTTGAGATAAGCATAATTAGCAATTCATTATCATCATGTGAACTAAAATCAATATATGATATCTAAAGATAAGTACTTGGAATCTTGTGAAAAAGAATTGCATGTAGATGATAATATGAATCAGTCACTTTAATCACTTTTCCTTGTTTTCTTCTTTGGAGTTTTTATAATTCTAAAATCTAAATAAAATCATATATAATCAATTTGTCTAAGCAACTGTCACTGCCTGTATTGATGATGTTTTACCAACTAATTCTACAGCCAATTTGGATTCGTCGGCTGCAGAATTTCTTTATATATATATATATCAATAAACTAATATTGCATACAAATTCTATATCGGAACTAAAAAAATTTATAAAGAATGAAAAATATCTCTTTTTTGTCAGATTAAAAATCAAATATGATGAATAGAATTAAAAGTATATCTATTTTGCATAAATTATCTAAATTTTATGTTGATGGCATTTAATTGAAATTAATTTTCAGATTTTATTTTTTCAAAATAATTTAGACTATAATTTATTTTTTTAATATTAAAGAAATAATAATTGAATCTGCATCTATTATTCTGAAAAATATATATTTTAACATTAAATTATATTTTGTGTGTAATTTAAGTCTTATTTTGATAAAACAATATAGGTTTTTTTTTCTTTTTTAATTTTCATTCTTAATTAATTTTATTCACTGTGATGTAGCTTGTCTCAGTATGATTTAAGTTGTTTGAAGCAAAATTATCTTTTGAAAGAAATGTTTTATTAGCTAATAACAAAGGATTTCATAAAGACTTAAATATTGGCTCAGGCCTTGTACAATCTTGGGCTTACAGCTATCAGTTTGGGGCAATTATCATAAAGGAAATTGACTTTCATCCAAGGACATATATGGGCTCTAGCCCTTTTACAATTTGGGCTTAGGGCTATAACTTTAAGGGAAATTAACTTCCATCCAACCGCAAGAAGAACACTGCCATCCAACAGCAGCATCCCCTGCGTACAGGGCATGAACTATGACTCAATTTCCACTCTCCGTATTTTTATAGAGGCGTTCATATCTTCGTCTTTCTCTTCAAAATCATTAACCAGAGAGTTATAAAGCATTACAGAGGACTTTGCTGCAGTTTGGGTTAAATCAATTGTTCAACGGCCACATCGTCTATTTGAGCTTCGTGCTATAGAGAAGCAACATGGAATTGTATATGGGAAGTCCATGGTATCGTCCAATTTTTACTTTATTTTTGAGTTTTGTTCCTTAAAATTGGTTAATGAGAAATTGTCGGAATGGTTAATATGTTGCTTGCTGCTTGCATTTGGTAGTTTGGAAGGTGATACCAATGCTTTGATCTTACCTGCTAAGAAACATAAAAAAAGGAAAGGCATGAGTCAGGTATCAGCAGCGGATTAATATGATTTTTTATCCTGTTCTATTATTTAATGTAAGTGATTGAATGCCAAAAATTTTATTGTATAGGAGAATGAAGGGGTCCGAAAAAATAAAAACCCAAAGTTGAGCAAATCCCAGAAAAAAAAGTTGCAGAAGATGGAGGTTTGTGCTTGCATATTGTTTCTTTCTTTGTTTTTTTCATTATTGTGTTCATTGATATTGAAAAGCCTTTGGTTTCTTCAGGCGGAAAAGGAGAAAGCACTTTTGCTGCAGAAAAGCATTGAGGCCTTGGAGTATGTCACAGCTTTATACCCCTCAGATGCTTGATTTTTATATGGTCTGTTAGCTTTTAAGTAAGCTTAAAATAATATTTGAAACTCAATATAAAATTTATTTTTCCAGGAAATACAAGATTTCGGAGGATGCTTTCTCACTTCTGCGATCATCAAGAAACATAAGTCGAGTTTGTATCGATGAATCAATTTAAATTTTCAATATTACAATGAAATATTGTTATATGTGAGATTAGTTATGATATTTATCTACATGCAGGTTGAAACTTTGAAAGAAAAACGTAGAATGGCAGTACAATTTTCCAAGGCAGGTCTGGAAGTTTCACAGAGTGATCAGTTTTTCAAGATGAGAGTTGATGGTACTTCTTGGGAGACTGAAGCTGAATCATGTCAGGATAAGAATACGAATGACCATTCACAGCCAATTGTAACAGAAATTAACGTTTCAAATAATGTATCTGATTCATTAGCTACCTATCGAGAGCTAGATAGTGGCAATGAACTCAACTTGAATGGTAGATCTGTTTCTGCCTTCTCAACTGAAGAAGTTCCCCGTCAGGATAACTTCAAACCTGTTCAAAAAGATACTAAGAATTCTTCTCTGGTTTTGTGTCATAATGATGCCGAAAAAACCACTCAGTTAATGGTATGCTAATTAACTCTAGGATCATAGATACTAAAAGCTTATTGGATAAGATACTTGAAATGCAATGACGTTTAAATAAAAGTGGAAAAGCATATGCAAGAAATATATAGTGCTTATGCATTTACTAAAACATCTCATAATGAGATGTATCTTTACATCAGCATAAGATAACTACGAAAGAATTCTTTTTTTTTTTTCTCATGAATCATGCCAATAGTGTGCTAATTATGCCTTCAATGCTATGCTAATAATGTATGTATTATAATTTATAAGATGATGTGAGAATGAGTTGTGTGTATTTACATAGCTAAGTGACAGTATATTTGAAAAATGTTGAAGACTTGATACTATGTAAAGATTTTCCTAGCTTAGAAGGTCAAATAAATAACTATTTGAAATTTTAGAAGAGATTAATTCTGAATGCTTTCTCTAAAGACGATGCATGTTTTATTCTTTTATTTGAAATAATATTGGACTAGGACCTGGTTAAAACTTTGTTAATGTTTTCTGATAAAGTTGCTAAAAGACACCATACTGATCATGATTTTATGCACTATGCAACTCTTGTTTGTACAACATGGTATAACATAGAAGAGTCGGATGCAATTACTGCTGAAATACTCACGGGAGTCATCATATCATGCTTATGTGTGAGAATTGTGATACTTTTTTGCACATCTGTATTATCACTGTGATGTTATCTGATTGGAGCCTCGTGGAGTAGGGTAAATCAGATGAGAGCTTAATTGTAGACATGGCCAAGGCTAGCAATTTGCCAGATTGCCCTTTGCAAAGTCCTGTTGCTACCCCAACGGTGGTGCATGTTGTAAGGCCAAAGGAGGTTGAAGAGAAAAGGAAGGATCTTCCAATAGTTATGATGGAGCAGGAGATAATGGAAGCTATAAATGAGCATACCAGTGTTATTATCTGTGGAGAAACTGGATGTGGCAAAACCACTCAAGTTCCTCAGGTGGGTTTATTTGATGCTTTCTCTTGATCTGCCTTCTGGAGTTTCAAATCACTTTTATGTTGAACTATCCTAATTTCAGCTTCATGGGTGTATTCTTTCAGTTCCTTTATGAAGCAGGCTTTGGTTCAAACCATTCTGTTACTCAAGGAGGTGTGATTGGAGTTACTCAGCCACGCCGTGTTGCTGTTCTTGCTACAGCTAGGCGTGTGGCATATGAGCTTGGTCTTCATCTTGGTAGGGAGGTTGGGTTTCAAGTGAGGCATGACAAGAAGATTGGAGACAATTGTACCATCAAATTTATGACTGATGGAATTTTACTAAGAGAAGTTCAGGTTTGCCTTCCACAGAATATTAGATCTTGCATGTGGCGTTCTAAAGTATGGTGCTCAAAAATCTATATATAGTAGTATTAGCTTTTCCTTGAGGTGTTAGATGGTGCGTGTTATATATATGTTTTCAAATTCTATATTTAGATCCGTATCCCTCTTACTATTCTTATCCCTCTTACTATTCTTTCTCTCTCTCTCTGTCTTTTTATCTCCCTCTCCCCACTTTTGTGTTATGGAGCCTAGGAGGGGTGATGGTTTGATTACCATAAATATCTTTTTTTTTTCCCAAAGCAAAATAGTACTTTATTGGCATTGACTGAAAGTAATTTGAGGAAAAAAAAAAGTAAATAAATAACTTTTTAGCTTAGTTTGTGATTGCCAATAGGTCCATAGAACTCTAATTGCTCACATATCCATTCTTTTTTAGCACAATTATGTTGTCTGTAATTCATTTTGAAAATTCATATTCCTTGTATATATATCCTTGGACATGCACCAGTATCAATTAGATTGAGCATCATCTTCTTATTTATTTTGGTTTCAGTATATTCATGGACTATATGTTCTGTCTACTGAAGCCTTTTTGGTATTGTTTGCAAAGTTATCTATTTGTGAGCCAGCATTACTGGTGGGATGTTGCAAAATGACAATTGTTCTGTAAAACTGGATTTCTGTGTGTTAAGGATTTTTTTTTCTTTTGTTTCTCAATAAAAGTCTCTTATGCTGCAGAGTGACATTTTATTGAAGCGATACTCTGTCATAATTCTGGATGAGGCTCATGAGAGAACTGTGAACACAGACATACTCATTGGAATGCTTTCTCGCATCATTCGACTCCGCCAGGTAAAACTTGAAAGAAATTTCACTACTTTGAGTAGTAAAATATAGTTTATTGCTCTTCTGCCTTGAGCTTTCTATTTACTATATACAATCTTGTGCACTATGGCAGAAGAAATACAAGGAGCAGCAACAGATGGTGCGTTCTGGACAAAACATAAGCCCTGAGAATATGATATTCCCACTCAAACTTATTCTAATGAGTGCCACCTTGCGAGTGGAAGATTTCGTTTCTGGAAGAAGGTTATTTCATAATCCTCCTCCTGTTATTGAAGTTCCCACCAGACAATTTCCAGTAACTCTGCATTTCTCAAAGAGAACAGAAATTGTGGATTATGTTGGCCAGGCCTATAAAAAGGTCTTGTCAATCCACAAAAGGCTGCCACATGGTGGCATACTCGTCTTTGTCACAGGGCAGAGAGAGGTGGAGTACTTGTGCCAGAAATTACGTAAAGCTTCAAAACAACTGATTGCTAATACTGCTGAAAGGAATATAGGGAGTGAGATCTCTTCCACATCTGAAATGAATTCTATTGAGGAAATGAACATGAAGGACATCGATGAGGCATTTGAGATTCAGGGGAACTCAACTGACCAGCAAACTGATAGATATAGCTCCTATGACATAGATATGCCATATGCTAATGGCGATGAATCAGATGTCTCTTATGATTCAGAAACAGAGAGTGAACTAGAAATTGCTGGTGATGATGGAGATTCAGGGGACCAGGGCATCTTAGAAAATGATGGTAATCTTTTAGGTGTTATAGGAGAGGAGGGGAGTCTTGCCTCGCTAAAGGCTGCTTTTGAAGATTTGGGAGGAAAGACTGCATCAGATCCTAATTCAGAAGGGATGCAAATTCCTTCTATGTCTGAAGATTGTTTAGGGCAATCCAACAACATTACAGGGAAGAAGGGAGGAGATAAAGGTGTCTCTGTTGGTGCATTGCATGTTCTTCCTCTTTATGCAATGCTTCCTGCAGCAGCACAATTCCGTATATTTGAAGAGGTCAAGGAAGGGGAGCGGCTTGTTGTTGTAGCCACTAATGTTGCTGAAACCTCTCTAACTATCCCAGGTATAAAGTATGTTGTTGATACTGGAAGGGAAAAGGTGAAGAACTACAACCCCTCTAATGGCATGGAAACATATGAAATACAGTGGATAAGTAAGGCATCAGCTGCTCAACGTGCAGGAAGAGCTGGGAGAACTGGGCCTGGCCACTGTTACCGCCTCTACTCATCTGCAGTATTTAATAACATACTTCTTGACTTTTCTTGTGCTGAAATCTGTAAAGTGCCTGTTGATAGCATTGTTCTTGTTCTGAAATCCATGAGTATTGATAAGGTGAGTTTTCTTAATTGTTCTGGTGCTTAACTATTCTGTTGAATATGATGAGTGACTTCATAATGGTATCTAAGTGTTGCGCATAGCCAGTTGCTTCTTCTTCTTCTTTTTTTTCAGTTGGATTTATTGGAGTGGGAGAGAAAGAGAGACTGTTGGGAGGGGAAGAGGGGGGGTGGATGGAGGGAGGATGATGTTCTTGTGACATGCTATTCCAAATTATTGGGTCAGGATCGCATCTAAATAGTTTTAATTGAGTGTGGCATAAAAAGGTTGGACCATTTTTGAATTGTTGATCCTGTGTTTTCACGTTAACAGTTTGTTAACCGCTGGCTTATTAGTTTCAGACCTATTGTTCACCTCTAGTAACTTACCAAATTTATTGGTTTTTTCCATAATGTTGGCAAAAATTATTGTTGTGTGGAATTTTAGAAATTGATTTTTGGTAACTTAGTTCTATGCTTCCTACATGAAATTTTGTCTATCTAACGCTCCGTTTGGTTTAACTGTTCGTAGTGGCTGATAGCTGTTAGCTGGTGGCTGATAGCTGATTGTTATAAGTGTTTGATAAAATTATTATTAATTGTTAGCTGTTAATATGTTTAATGACCATTAAGGATAAATATTAATATTTACCTTTTTATTTAAATATTATTTTTAAAGAATAATTTAGTATTTTTATTTAAATAAGTAGGAGCTTTTGTAAACAACGGCCTTTTCACTACCTAACAGCTAACAACTGTCAGTAACCAAACAGGTATAATGCAGCTGTTGGAAACCAAAAAGCTAACAGCAAGTTTTGTGAAACACCCACTAATTCTTTTATTGATTAGTTGCCTTTTTATTATACCTACTCCAGGTAGGAAATTTCCCATTTCCAACACCTCCAGAGGTCACTGCCTTGGTAGAAGCAGAACGGTGTTTGAAGACTCTTGAAGCACTCGATTTCAATGGAAGATTGACACCTCTTGGGAAGATGATGGCTTATTATCCCATGAGTCCTCGCCACTCTCGGATGCTTCTTACTGTTATCCAAATTATGAGGAAGTTGAAAAAGTATGCTAGAGCAAATCTAGTTCTAGGATATGCAGTTGCAGCTGCTGCAGCATTGAGCCTGTCTAATCCTTTTCTGATGCAGTTTGAAGGAAATCAGGATCATAGCAATGGCCAAGAGCAAGATGGGATGTCTGACCGACTAGACAATGAGAAAAATTTGGACAAGCAGGAAAAATTAAGGAAAAAGAAACTTAAAGAGTCAGCTAAAGTATCTCGTGCAAAATTTTCTAACCCTAGCAGTGATGCTCTGACTATAGCTTATGCTTTGCAGTGTTTTGAACTTTCCAACAGCCCTGCGGAATTCTGCTCTGAAAATGCCCTGCATCTCAAGACCATGGAAGAAATGTCCAAGCTAAGGAAACAGATTCTTCAATTAGTCTTTAATCAAAATGTTAATCATGGCTTCGATCAGGATTTTTCATGGACACATGGAACCATGGGGGATGTAGCGCAAGCTTGGATGGTTTCCACCAATAAGACCCCCCTTTTACTAAATGAGGAAGAGCTCTTAGGCCAAGCTATCTGTGCTGGTTGGGCTGATAGAGTTGCCAAAAGAATCAGAAGAGATTCAAGGTCATCTGAAGGAGAAAGAAAAGTAAATTCCACTCGGTATCAGGCCTGTGTGGTTAAAGAAACTGTGTTCCTCCATCGCTGGTCATCTCTTTCTAGTTCAGCTCCTGAGTTTTTGGTGTATAGTGAATTGCTGCATACAAAACGACCATACATGCATGGAGCAACAAGTGTGAAATCAGAATGGCTTGTTAAATACGCTGGGTCTTTGTGCAGTTTTTCTGATGTTGAGGACCCCAAACCTTATTATGAGCCTCAAACTGACCAAGTATATCATTGGGTAATTCCAACTTTTGGGCCCCATCTGTGGCAGCTTCCATTGCACGGTGCGCCAGTTAGAAATGACGAGGATCGTGTGAAGGTATTTGCTTATGCCTTGCTTGAAGGCCATGTTTTGCCATGCTTAAGATCTGTCCGGAATTTTATGGCGGCCCGTCCCAGTATCGTTTTGGACCGAGAGGCAGGAGGTGAAAGGCGGGTTGACAACCTTTTGTTTAAGTTAAGGTCAAAATTGATCGATAGCTGTACCATGTTAAGAGAAGTATGGAAAGAGAATCCTGATGAACTGCATTTGGAAATTTTACACTGGTTTAAGAAGAGCTTTCACGATCATTTTGGAGCACTTTGGTCACAGATGCATGTTGAAATACAATTAGAACCTCATGAACGCTTTCCCAAGAAGGTTAAGAGGGACAAAAGGAAAAAGGATTCATTTGGGAGCTAGACTCAAAATTGTGCCCATTTGTATGTTTGAAAGAGCTTCCCTGGGTTGTACCAAATAGAATAGAAGTAACTCCCTCTGTACTTGAGCAAGACCCACAGCAGTCCACTGACTGGAGAAAAGAGGTAAATATCGAGTGTTATGATAGAATCTTTTGATTGAGATCTACTTAATTTATTTTCTTGAATTGGGTGCAAAATGAAGTTTTTGCTTGCTAAAAAAAAAAATCAAGTGTTGCTTAATGCAGTGCATACAAGTCAATGGAGCACAGTTATATGGGTTACTAAACAAGTATCTGCTTTAGTCTTATCCTTGAATCAAAGGTATGGTAAAGGCTAGAATGCCATTCTTGAAATGATCTTCTCATCTACATGTGACGGTAAGGAATTGAACGAGTTATCTCTAAACCTTTGGAGTTTTCTGCTAGTTACTGCACTACTTGAAAGGCCTAATCCTGAAGATGAAATGCATTAAAATCTTGAAATAAATTATGTGCTGCCACTCAATATGATCTTTGAATAAACTAGAATCTTTTGTTGTGCTTAGCAAATTGATATTCAATCTTTAATATGGTTTTCAATTTATCTTTATGGCTTGTTTGGCCGATCCCTAATGAACAAGGACTTAATTCAATAGAAATCGAGTTTGATTATCCTTGCTCATGCATCATTCCATTTTTCTTGTTGAAGAATGAGATGCTTGATTCTTGAATTATACAGCTCAGTCCCTTTATGTCCTTTTCCATAGAGGCCACATCGGTTGGAAAAGTTTTGCAACTAATTATATGATATAATAGCCTCATACAATACAAAGGCACATTTCGTTTCAGTGGATAAGCATGTTGGAAATGACATCTCATCTGAACTACTATAATAATATACAATTCTTGGATAAATGGCCTTCCATCGTTCTCAGTATAATTGATGGTACCATGCTTTCATCTGCCATATGCAACGAATTTGCCCTTTCATATTCTGTGTATGTGCGTGTTCTGTGAAGACAGAAGAAGATGGGAATGTGCTATTGCTGCTTTGCTGAAAGTGGTCCCTTTGGATATCAAATAGATGTCTTTTCATGTTTTATTATGGATATATAAAAAAAGGTTTCCTTTATGATGATGAGCAAGTCCAAAAGCTTTTACGCTCTGTCACAACTTGACTCTGTATTTTATCACAAGCAAAATCGCATCATCAAAATAAGCTCCAGAGACTAATGGATTATTACATTTTCAGCATCTGAGGTGAATATATAATTCTAAAATGATATTGAAACTTAAATTACGTTTTCATTTTTTATCGAAGTGAAATAATTAGTAGCAAATGGCTATAGGGGAAGCCTAATCACAGGCATGGCGATTAGCGAGAGTAGCGTCTTTCAGACAAATGAACCCAATTATGCTAGTTGTAGTGGTTGTTGCCATTTGCCATTTCTGGACCCGATTCTTTGCATCTGCTAATAAGTAATAAATGGGTTTTATTTAATTATTTAAAAAATAAACTTAAGTAAATTTAAAACGAATTAGATTAAGGAGCTGCCGTTTTACCCCATTTTTCTGCGTAAAAAGCACATGGTGGCCTATTGACCTTATCAATCAATCAAATAGGTACCAAACTTGTGCTGCACATGCGAACTCCACTTGTAAAAGAAGAAAAAGCATTCGCACGTCCATTCTTTCTTTGAACTGGTGTGTCAACTGTCAAGCTTGTTTGTCCGTGACGCTTTAATGGCAGCTCCCTCCAATATACTCAAGTTTTTTTCCTCCCCACTTGCTTTTGCTTCTCTTTCCATTTTTCCCAGTCCAGGCTCCAACATTTAGACAACCTCCTCTAATTTATACTATCAAGTCAAATTTCTTCGGAAAATGAACGGCTCAAATCAATCGCTCAAGCCTCTGCAACTCATCTCTGACCATCCACTTCTTCTTCCTTATATCTGGTTAAGATTATCAACTCATTTTTGAATTTCCTTTTTATTTATTTTTTGTATTAGTTTTTGTTCATTTGTGGATATTAATGGCTTTGTTTATAACTTAGCTTGAATTATCAAAGAAAATCTGCAGATTTTTTGTTTAATAATCATGTTTCGGCTATGATTAGCTTTGGTTTTTAGCTTTATTAGTTTGCAATTGTGAATCTGTTTATTTATATATTTATTCAGGTTGTTGTGTGAGTAGAGGCGAATCTAGGATTTTAAACATAGGGTGAAAATGAAAAGTACTAAATCCTAATATATCAAATTGTAATTTCACATATACATGTATATCTCATGTTAAATAGACACAGGTACAGTGTTAGATGAATTATCTTTAAAAGGAAAGAAAAAAATATATGGCTACATTAATTTGATGACAGTAACCCATTTGATAGATTCTTGGAGGGGCACAATAGTCGAACAAAAACGAATAGGTAATTTAGAAGAAGTGAAACAAAAATTGCAGTATATGGTGGGAATTTGCACCTGCAATGCTGTTTATTTTAGCCAAAACAACTAACTTCATGTATGGGCTTTTGGCAAAACAGGGAAGAAGACGAGAAAAACAATAATTTGTTGCGGGAGCGATTTTTATTGTTAAGGAGGGGCTCATGTGAAAATTAAATATATATACACATCGAGATTTTTTTTTGGCTTGGGGCTCCTGTCACCTTGAGTGTGGTACCGCCCTTGTATGTGGACTTGATTACTGTAAAATTGACGCTAAACAAGTTTATATTATTAATTAAATTTAAATTTGGTACTAATACTAGTGAACATTACTAGACAAGTTTTTAACTTTTTGTTTTTTCTTTTAAACAATTAGGAGAGGTTTTTGGCTCCTTGTCAAAACATTTGATGTGCAAATCTATGATTGAAATATCCAAATGGAATTGACTGAAATTGTTTGCATTCGAGAAAATCGGATTCGTTGCTGGAATTGATGAAACAGAACCAGTATTTTAGTTTCTCATCCAGACATAAATAAGTAAGGCATATCACATGTAATGAAATCAGCAAGCAAGGAAGAGTCTTTTTAAAGTATATATAATCTATGATTGAAATATCCAAATGGAATTGACTGAAATTGTTTGCATTCGATCGTTGCTGGAATTGATGAAACAGAACCAGTATTTTAGTTTCTCATCCAAACATAAATAAATAAGGCATATCACATGTAATGAAATCAGCAAGCAAGGAAGTGTCTATCATTGATCAGTAAAAAAGACAAGGAAAAGAAAATGGCATGAGATAATTAAAGCAGCTCGTGTTTTAGTTGTGTATTAATACAGTCTATTTTTTATTTAACAAAAGGGCGAGAAAGGCCATTTTTTACTCTATGAACTGATTATTTTTTACAGCACTGTAGCTATTATTATAACCTTTTCTTTTATTGTGATGTTTTCAGATTTATTTTGGCAGTTATAGGGATAATGGAGTCTTGCGATTGTATTGACACACAATGGCACCATGAGGAGGTCCTTGTGAAATATCAGTATATATCGGATGTCTTAATTGCCTTTGCATACTTCTCTATACCCATTGAGCTCATATATTTTGTGCAAAAATCTGCATTCTTCCCATACAGATGGGTGCTCATGCAATTTGGTGCTTTTATTG
>CANXYC010101019.1:0-10739 GCA_948193065.1 Aleurites moluccanus | reverse complement strand
GAGAATTCGGAATGAGGATGCATCGAAGATGGCATTCCGAACCAGATATGGACACTATGAGTTCTTAGTGTTGCCATTTGGATTGACTAATGCATCGGCTGCATTTATGGATTTGATGAATAGGGTGTTCAGGCCATTCTTGGAAAAGTTTGTCATTGTGTTTATTAATGACATTCTTGTATATTTGAAGAGTAAGGAAGAGCATGAAGAGCACCTTAGAGTTGTGTTGCATATTTTGAGGGAGCATCAGCTGTTTGTCAAGCTTTCAAAGTGTGAATTCTGGCTTGAGAATGTGGGCTTTTTGGGGCATATAGTGAGCAAAGAAGGGATTAGAG
The DNA here is from genome assembly GCA_948193065.1 of Aleurites moluccanus. Taxonomy (NCBI): domain Eukaryota; kingdom Viridiplantae; phylum Streptophyta; class Magnoliopsida; order Malpighiales; family Euphorbiaceae; genus Aleurites; species Aleurites moluccanus. The sequence continues at coordinate 10,404 of CANXYC010101019.1, read as the reverse complement.
CTGATTCTAAGAAGATTGATGCAATTCTTAGTTGGCCTAGACCCACGAATGTTTCGGAAGTTAGAAGTTTCTTGGGTTTGGCAGGCTACTATAGGAGATTCTTTCAAGACTTCTCCAAGATTGCAGCTCCTTTGAGCAAGCTCACTCAATAGCAAGTTAAATTTCTATGGTCAGATGCATATGAAGAGAGCTTCCAGAAGTTGAAGATTTGTCTCACCATGACACCTGTTTTAGCTTTGCCGTCGGGTAAAGGAGGATATGCAGTGTATTGCGATGCATCGCGAGTGGAGTTTGGTTGTGTGCTTATGCAGCATGGAAGAGTGATAACTTATGCTTTAAGGCAATTAAGGAAGCATGAGATGAACTATCCAACTCATGATCTTGAGATGGCTACAGTAGTGTTTGCATTGAAGATTTGGAAACACTACTTGTATGGTGAGAAGTGTGAGATTTTCACAGATCATAAAAGTTTGGAGTATATCTTTTAGCAGAAGGATCTTAATCTTAGGCAAAGAAGATGGGTTGAATTGCTTAAGGATTATGACTGTGAAATCTTATATCATCCAGGAAAAGCCAATGTTGTAGCGGATGCACAGAGCAAGAAGTCCTTGGGGAGCTTATCCCATATTCAAGTGAGTAGAAGGTCCCTAGTGAGGGAAGTACAAGGATTGAATGATATGGGAATCAGTTGGGAATTGTCAGAATCAGGAGTGCTTTTGGCAAATTTCCAAGTCAAGCCACTTCTTATTAATCAAATTAGAGAAGCTCAAGATAGAGACCCTCGGTTGGTGAAAATAAAGAATGAAGTGGGATCAGAAAAAGCTCCAGGATTTCATATGGTTGATGGCTTATTAAGGCATGGTAATAGGCTATGTGTTCCAGCAGTTGATGGGTTGAAAGATATGATTCTTAAGGAAGCACATCATGCAAAGTATAATGTGCATCAAGGTGCAACAAAAATGTATCATGATATCAAGAATTCATATTGGTGGAGTCGAATGAAAAGAGATGTTGCTTAATATGTAGCCAAATGTCTAACTTGTCAGCAAGTCAAGTTTGAGCATCAGAAACCATCTGGGTTACTCCAAGAGTTGCCATTGCCGGAATGGAAATGGGAGAGGGTGACTATGGATTTTGTTGTTGGACTGCCAAGGACTTCAAGAGGCTATGACTCGATATGGGTCATCGTGGATAGATTGACCAAGTTGGCCCATTTCCTACTAGTCAAGATGACCTATGGAGTTTCTCAGTATGCCCAAATGTATGTGGATGAGATTGTTGAACTTCATGGAGTACCAATTTCAATCATATCAGATAGAGGTACTCAGTTTACCTCGAGATTTTAGCAAAAACTGCAAGAGTGTTTGGGTACTCAGCTTGATTTCAGCACAGCTTTCCATCCGCAAACAGATGGGCAATCAGAGAGGACCATCCAAACTCTAGAAGACATGCTAAGGATGTGCATTCTAGACTTTGGAGGAAATTGGGATGCTCATTTTCCATTGATTGAATTTGTCTACAACAATAGTTATCACTCCATAATTCAAATGTCTCCTTATGAAGCCTTGTACGGAAGGAAGTGTAGATCTACTTGTTGTGGGGATGATGTTGGAGAAAAGCACATTGAAGGACCAGAATTGATAAGGTATACTTCTGAGAAGGTTCCATTGATCCGAGAAAGATTGAAGACAGCTTTCAGTCGCCAAAAGAGTTATGCCGATCCGAAGAGAAAGGATCTTCAATTTTCCATTAGAGATCTTGTGTTTCTAAAGGTCTCTCCAATGAAAGGAGTTCTACAATTTGGCAAGAGAGGTAAGTTGTCTCCAAAGTTTATTAGACCTTTTGAGATCTTGAGCAAGGTTGGGGAGATTTCCTACAAGTTGGCATTGCCTCCTAGCATGGATAAGGTACATTCAATATTCCATGTATCGATGCTTCGGAGACATGTAGTCGATCCTTCTCATGTGTTGTAAGTGCCAGAAGTAGATCTTCAACCAGATTTGTCATATGAAGAAATCCCAATTGCAATTGTAGATCGAATGGTCAAGAAGCTAAGGAATAAGGAAATACCCATGGTTAAGGTTTTGTGGAGAAACCAAGCTATGGAAGATTGTATATGGGAGAGTGAGCAAAGCATGCAAGATAAATATCCCTATTTATTTCAAGCTTGAGGCAGATTATATTAAATTCGAGGATGAATTTATTTAAGGGGGAAAGAATGTAATATCTGCCATTTTTATAGTGTTTTTATTAATTTTGTATGATTGGAGAATTAATTAATTTCAAATGTGAATGTTTGAGAATTTCAAAAATTTTGATCTTTGCAGTTTTAGGATTTTGTGAGATTAATTTCATGATCTTAAAGACATAATTTGGTAAAGTGTAAAACATTAAAGTTGTGACTTTATGTCTTAAATGTAATTCTATAAAATGGTTTGACAAAATTCTGTGTGAATGTTGAGTTATGTTTATTTGAGCAAGGCTGGTCTGGTTGAGTATTTCTGCAGGAAGTTAGTGTTTATTTGAATTTATTGGGAATTACTGAGATAGAATTAGCTAAAGGTGTGAACATAAAAAATGTTTCATTATATGTTGTGATGTTTACTGTAAAATTTCAGAATTTTTGGATAAGTATATCTCAGTGGAGGGTGGATTTTCTCAGGGTTGTTTGGATGGATTCCGAGGCAGTAAGTCTGGGTGACTTTTGGAGAGTCACCATGGTCTGTGTATTAGTCTTTATGATTTGAAATTTTGATATATTGTTCCCCTGCATGTTTATTTTAAGTGGCAGAAAGAATTAGTAAGTTTGGATATTTGTAACTCATTTGCGAGCTGGTTAAGTGTAAGTTGTCTAGGAAAGGTTTCAACTTAGCAAAGTCCTGGTGTGGCAAGCCGGCAAAATGTGAAGTGACATTTGTGAACCGGCAATGTGAAGTGGCAAAATGAGATTGCTGAGGTGGCAATTGGTGGCATATGCGAGATGGCATGTGCGAAGAGGTTTGGCAAAGAGGATTTGGCGAAAATGTTTGGCGAAGAGGATTTAGCGAAGAGGTTTGGCGAAGAGGTTTGGCGAAGAGGATTTGGTGAAGAGGTTTGGCAAAGAGGTTTGGCGAAGTGGTTAGGCGAAGAGGACATTATGCGAAGAGGCAGTATGCGAAGAGGAAATGTGCGAAGTGGCAGTTCGCGAAGAGGCGAAAAGGTAAAGAAGCGAAGAGGCGAAGTGGCATATGCGAGGAAGAGTTCCCGAGGAGAGTATAGCGAGGTAATATATGCGAGGTGACTTATGCGAGCTAGAATAGCGAGGTGGCATTGCCGGATCAAGTTTGGCGAGCTGGCTTAGGCGAGGTAGTTTTTCTGAGGCAGGATTGGCGAGGTGAGCTGGCAAGCGTATTTTCTGGGCAGTGGTCTATTTAAACCCAGCAACCCCAGTTGCATTTCACGATTTTTTCTTTTTTTCTTTCTTCGTTAATATTCAGTCTTTTCTTAGAGTTAGCTCATTTTATTTTCTAAGGCATTAATACTCAAATTAATGTATTAGACTTTAGCTCATTTTATTTTCTAAGGCATTAATACTCAAATTAATGTATTAGACTTCTAGATTAGTCTATGTTAAGGCAGAAATCATTAGATTTGAGCAAGTAATCACAGGAATTTCAGTTTGAAGGAAATAAGGTAAATTTTCTTCCTAAGTTATTTTTTTTAGATTTATTTAAGTCTATGGGTCAGATAAATTAATATTGGGTATATAAAATTTATTGCAAGTAATTTGAAGTCATTAATGGTAATTAATGTGGGAGAAATCAAAATGTTGAGGCTGTCATGAATAGTAACATGAACAGTAACTCCGAAAATTAAATGCGAATTTTCTTTAAGAGATAAATAAAATTTTTTGTTGGGAATTAAGAATAGAGACTCTAAGATAATTAATTATTAGGAAATCATGATAAACTTGTTGATTTGGAGAAAACCCTAATTTTATATATCTGGAAAAATTTCTTAGGAGGAGGAAATCAAATTAATTGAAGAGATAGAGTTGGAATTTGCTAGAGGAAATTTCAAGAGAAATTGTATTAAGGTAAGTATGAACATCTTATTTATTTCTTGTTTCTTGAAATAATGTGACCTAACATCCTTGAATTGTTCCTTCATATGTAAATATTTGTATATATATATATAATATAAATGACTTGATCAATTTTCTTAGATCAAGTTCATATGCTTCTTGTTTGGTAAACTCGATTTGAATGATGTTATATGATGATGGTCTTGCGACCAATATAATTCCTATAAGATTGAAACCCCATGACCCATGGATAGAACGCTCTTCCTAATGAGAGTAAATTCATTGGTCCATTGTGCATTTTGAGAGCCCAGCTGATAGGGTTTTTATCAGTGTTCCACCTAGAGGGGGCCATGAGCTATAGGCGCATGCTTGGCCAAGCATGTGTGCATGTTAAGGTAGCAAGGCTACTGATACGTATGTTATGACATGAGATCAATTCTATCAGATGAGATTTGATAATGTCATTCTTTGTGGGCATTTTATATTTTAGATATGAGCCATGATTTGATTTTTGATATAGCCAAATTATTATGAGTAACCATGTTTTTTCAAGTAAAGCTTGTGATTCTTTCATACTTACATATGTATAAATATTTGTTCATGACCATGATTCGATATTCAGATTCTTGATTATAATGTTCATATCTTACTGAGTTGAAGGCTCACCACTCTTATGTGGATTTCAAGTGATAGCATAGCTCATGAGGTAGCTAATAGAGAGGATTGGGCTTCTTGACTTGTTTATCCCAAGAAGATTCATTGTAATAACTTTTGGGATATTATGTATATTCATTTAATTGTATTATGACACAATATATATTGGAGTATACTCTAGAGCTCTGTAGTCAGTCTTTTGAGGATATTAATATTTTGATGTATGATTTGTTACCGTTTGGGTACTTTTGTTCCTTAGTGATGTGAGATGCATCTTTTGATCATTAAGGAACAAGAGAAAGCTATGATATGATAATAGTAAAGATTTGATGGATGCTTAACTGAATTTATTGTAATGATTAATGTATGATAATATATGATATTGTAAATGATATAATTGTATATGAGATTTATGATATGTGAGTTCTACGGGTTTATGGTGGCCTTAAGCCTACCCTTGCCCTAGGACCGTCCCACCACTGGAGTTGGGGTATGACAATTATGGTTATAGATATTACTATAATATGATGAGTTATGACTGACGTGACCGCAGAGGCTTGCTCATCGCTCAGTGCTGCTTGCCAATCGGGTTGGTGTTACTTGGCTTAGGTCATAATGGTAGAACCCTATAGATTGGATATTAAAAGATGGTATTTTAATTCAGAGAGTCAAGTAGGAAGGATCGACTCCCCAAATTGAGATATAATGTGGTTCTTATAGATTAATTCACATTCTTATATGATTATATAATGATATGTAATGATGTAGTTGTGATGATGTTTAATGATGTGATTTTGTGATGATGTGTAATGTTATGATTAATTGGTTATGTGGACATATTACATTTGCATATTTAATATTGGTGGCATGTTATATTAACACTATATAACTCATTGAGTTGAAGCCCACCTCTGTTCAATTTATTTTTTTCTTGTTTGCAGGTGAGCGTAAAAAGTTGGATCTTTATTGAATTTCTCTTGTTTTCCATTCTCTGACAGAGAAGATATTATAATTGGTTATATAATTATTTTTCTATTTATTTTGTAATTATTTCCTTTATTATTTCTATTATTACTTTATTTTTATTTTTTTTAGTTGTTCTATTAAGCAAGAATCGATTGTTGATGATGATATTAATATGTTTAAGATGATAGCTTTGTGTGATAAATATTTAATTTATTGTACAAATTATACTTAACAGGTGGACCCTAATTTTTATTTTATGACAATTACAATTGTATATTACAGTTTTATCGTTTAGTCAATATATAATCAAGTTTACTACAAATTTTGAAAGATTTATATTTTTTTTATTCCTTATTGTCGGTCACATATCCTCGAATTCATATTGTGACATAAATTTTAATTTTATAGATTTTTTTTTATTTAATTTTTGTGTTTATATTAAATTTTGAGATTTTTTTTTTATTCTTTTAAGTTGATTTTTTTTTTTGTATAATATGAAATTCTCATCTATTTAAAATTTAATTATTCTTATTTCAGTCTTTCATAAATGTATTTGAAGTATAATTTCATATTATAAAAATATTTTAATTTAAATAATACTTATTTTTATTATTTTTAATATTTTTATTTTATAATTTAAACTAATAAAATTAATTATCCAAACTGAAATTTAAGAGTATTAGTTTAAATAATTTTTAATTTTACTTAATTTGAATATGCTTTATATCATTTATAAATTAATATGATTTATTTAATTAAAATTATTTACCATAAATTAACAAACCGAATCATAAACACTGCTAGTACCATGTATGCAGATATCTGAAATTGTACATCATATGTTAAAATTTGTCTCTTATTATATCAAAATGCATTTTCGTATTTCTCGTACTTTTCTTTCAATAAAATCAAAACCTCTCTCTCTATATATTTGATTGTAATTTTTAAAAAATTATTATTATTATTATTATTATTATTATTATTAAGGTGTTATTAAGCAAAAATAAATTATTACTCATGATATTTAAATGCTTTTCAATAATACTGCCAATACGTAATTAATAATATTAATTAATTCCAAGTTCACAAGATAGTAAATTAAACAAATATTATAATATAACATAGTATTATTATTAAAAAAATATATATATACATGATATAATTGTTGGGAAAATGCAATCGGATTTTTTTTCCCAATAAGCCAAGGAAATCAATACATATACATCAAATACACATCATTCCATCATTTAAACCTATAAAACATCAAAGTATCAAATCATTTATCAATCATACATGGTTCGGCCAACATGAATCTCCACCCAAATGGATTTGTTTTCATTAAATGATTACTAATTTATGCTAAACACATCAAATACATTTCATTTGAAAAAAAAAAATTCATCAAAAATACACTTTGATTCATACATTTTCCTATTAGGGTTTCATTTCTAACTTTTTGAATCCTTTCTAACCGAAACACATTTTTGTCATTAATTAACATGAAAAAACATCTTAGAACTTAATTAAACCAAAAGAATCACAAAAATCACTTACTTTTCCAATAGTTCTTCAATAACTCTAAAACTTTGATTTTCCACTTTTTCTTGTTTTTTGTTTGAATTTAAGGCTATATTTGTGTTTAGAATGATGGAATTAACATGTTTGGATCAGGAAATGAAAGAAAACAACAAGCTATGGTGATCAACAATGATGGCCGAAACTTGGAGGAAGAAGAAAGAGAAAGTTGGTTAGTGATTTTGGCTAAAGATGATGAAAAGGTGGGAAAAATCACTTAAAATATTAAGTTGGTGATTCAATACATTAGGCTTATAATAAAAATAGTGAAACCTAACTATCCAACCATTCAATTCTTCATCTTTTCATCCAATGGTTTGATTTAAATAAGCCTAAAATTATACCATAGGCTTACATACACTATATAAGTCCATAATGCAAAGGAAAAGACTAAACTATCCCTAGGAAATCCCTAACCGAGCAGTTTTACCCGGGATTATTTTCTATCAGGTTTAATTCTTCAACAATTATTCATTTAAACATAATATCATCATTTTCATGTCCTAATATTCTTTTCTACCTTAAAATATAGTATTAATTTTCATAAAACTCGAAGGGGGTGTGAAATGACCATTTTGCCCCCAGTTCACCAAAAACTCAAACTTACCTAATTTCTTCCTAACATCCTTTAAATCTCTTCTATGCATACAATCACTTCATATAACATGCACACATGTCAATTTCATGAATAAGAATGCAATATCACACAACAATCAATTCAAGAAAAATTTCACTTAGTTGCCCCTTTATGGTTTAGGTTCTAGGTTACAGGTGAGGTGTTACACCAATACAACCAATAACAAGCTACATTGGCAATGATAACATAGGAATCAAAGAAACAATATTAAACAACATCAAAAGGGATCAAATTGTCTATGGAAAACAAGGCAAAAATCAAGCAAAATAAGGCATGGTGAATAGTACTAAGCATTCAGCCAAGAGTGAGCTTTCACAAATGAATTCCAATTTCAATTTCAACACAAATTGCATGTTAAAGGATGCATATAAGACTCATCTAAGCTTCCAAATGGCTTTGAAAAAATTTAATTCCACCCAAAATCACCAATGGAGACAAATAGCACACCTTTGTCAAAACTTCAATTCTACACTAAACCAATCATCAATTAGTTACCTATTCACATCCAATTAACATATTCTAACATCAATTAACATAATCTCACACTAAATCAAATAGATAAGTTATACAACTTTTATTAGGTTTAGAAATTTAGGGATTTCTATCAATTTGCATCAATTGATGCAATCTAACTAAAAACCCATTTAATTCAACCTTAGAATCATCTAAATAAACAATAAATCAAACAAAACAATTGGTTTACCTAATGGTGATGTTCTTGCCGAATTGATGAAGCTTCAATTCCTTGATTTCCTTTGCTTTTTCCTATAAATTGATGATGAAGATAGATAGAACTAGGTTTAGGCTTAAGTTTTCTATAATTTATTTGAAAGATTTAATGAAGAAAGAAGAAGAAATGGAAGAGAAAATGGGGGAGGGGGTTTCGGCCACCATAAGAGAGGAAGAAGATGATAAAAATTGTTCTAAGTTATGAATATATATTAAAAATTAAATGGCAAATTACAACTTAATCCTTAAACTTCCATATATCACACTTTAGTCCAAAATCTTCTGTAATTTATTTTGTCAATTCTGTCAGGATTTGAAATTCAAAGTGGAGAATCAATAAGCTTATTTTAATTTATACTTATTTATAAAAATAGTTTCAGAGTCATTCTGTAACTCCGACGAACCCATTTTTACTATTCACCTTAAACTTCCTTATATTTACGATTTTGCTATTGGTTACTTTTTCAGTGTTCCTAAATGTTTTTCACTTCTTTCTTTTTACCAAAATTACACATGCTTTATAGTGATCTTTTATCCCCGAGTCAACTTCAAAAATTCTTCTATTGATCGGACTGTTAATTTCTCGGTAGTGTTCCCGACACTGCCACTTTCTAGAAAAGTAACTAGTTCGCTTTCTAACTATGTCTCTAAAATTATTTTCCATCATTTCAAGACTTTTGAACCATATTCTGAGAGCTAAATCATGCATGTGAATTAGGAATTTATAGGGTATTACATTCTATCCCCCTACAAATAAATCCGTCCTCGAATTTAAATAAATACATACCTCACTGCTAGAACAGGAATGGATATCTGCTCCTCATCTCCTGCTCACTCTCCCAAGTGCACTCCTCCATAGATTGGTTCCTCCAAAGCACTTTTACCATCGGGATCTCTTTATTCCACAGTTGCCTGACCTATCGATCAATGATCTCCACTGGAATCTCCTCATAAGACAAGTCCTCACTGAGATCCACATCCTAAACCTCCAATATGTGTGATGGATCAGATACATATTTCCTCAGCATAGAGTTATGGAAAATCGGTTGTACGTGGCTCATGCTAGGTGGAAGAGCCAATCTATAGGCTACATTACCAATCTTCTCAAGAATCTTAAACGGGCCTATAAACCTTAGTGATAAACTTTCCCCTCTTCCCAAATCTCATAATACCCCTCATCGGTAAGACCTTAAGGAAGACATCATCACCAACTGCAAAATGTACATCCTTCCTCTTCAGATCAGCATAACTCTTCTGCCTACTGTAGGCAGTCCTCATCTAATCTCTGATCATAGGTACCTTTTTCATAGTCTCTCTAATCAATTCTGGCCCCTCTTGCAGGAAATCGAAATCAAAAAAGGGCAGCAGAATAAAATTTTTATTCGATTTTCTCCATGATCCATATGAAGATCCAGATCAGAAGGTTAGGGTTTATACCTTTGGTTGATGATTTGACTACGTAAGAATAATTCTGAGTCATGAGCAGAAGCTTTTGCGCCTTCTGCCTCTACGGTATCCACACGAACGGATCGTATCTTTTGATTCATCTCACGAACAAGAAGATAATCTCCAAGACGTTTTGCTAGATTCGTCTAAGAGAATTAGGATTAGGGTTCACTTCTTTTTCTGAAAAATGACAGAAAAGTTAGTCTCACCTAAAAATAACATCATATGTGTATTTATAGGCATTTAACCCTAGCATTAGGTTAACTAATAAAACCCTAATTCGCCCCATCTGACTTGGGCTCGAATTTTGGGCTTATATTAGTTCTTAGCTAAA
>CANXYC010100956.1:0-16473 GCA_948193065.1 Aleurites moluccanus | reverse complement strand
AGGGTTTTCAAAACCACAGGAAGCCAGTGGGAAGTGAGCAGTACATCTATTCAGGAAACAAGATGTGCTCACTTGTAGAAGCTATTGGGACATGCAGTTTAGTTCTCAGTAGTGGATATGTTTTAAATTTGGAAAGGACATTTTATGTACCTAGTTTTTCTAGGAATTTAATTTATGTTTCAAGACTTTTATCATTGGGATATTCCATTAATTTTTGGAATTCAAACATTAGTTTATCATTTAATTCTAAAATTATTGGATATGGTAATTTGTCTGATGGTCTTTTCCAAATTAATTTACATGAAAATGTTTATTACAATGCGATGCATGCTGGCATAAAACATTGTGTTATGAATGAGGAATCCTCTATGTTGTGGCATCGAAGATTAGGTCATATCTCCATTAATAGAATAAAACGGTTAGTAAGTGATGGAGTACTCACTACTCTTGATTTTGCTGACTATGATACTTGTGTGGATTGCATAAAGGGAAAGCAAACCAATAAGTCAAAGAAAGGTGCCAAGAGGAGTTCAGAAATATTAGAGATCATATATACAGATATTTGTTGTCCAGATATGGACGCCTATGGTCAGAAATATTTTATCACCTTTATTGATGATTATTCACGATATATGTATCTCTACATGTTTCATAATAAGTTTGAGGCATTAAATGCCTTTAAGGCATTTAAATTAGAAGTAGAGAAACAATGTGGTAAACAAATTAAGATCGTGAGACCATATAGAGGTGGTGAATTTTATGGTAGATACACTGAAGATGGATAAGCACCTGGTCCATTTGCAAAGTTTCTTCAAGAGGCATGGGATAGTTGCCCAATACACTATGTTTGGTACTCCATATCAGAATGATGTAGCAGAGAGAAGAAATCGGACTTTATTAAATATGGTGCGAAGTATGCTTAGTAGTTCTAAGCTACCTAAGTTCTTGTGGATTGAAGCATTAAATACGGTCGTGTACATATTAAACCGAGTTCCAACCAAGGCTGTCTCAAAGACACCATTTGAGTTATATAAAGGTTGAAAACCGAGTTTGAGACGTGTGCGCGTTTGGGGATGTTCGTCTGAAGTGAGAATTTACAACCCACAAGAAAAGAAGCTGGACTCAAGGACCATTAGTGGGTATTTCGTTGGATATGCTGAACGGTCTAAGGAATACAGGTTCTATTGTCCATCTTATACCACTAGGTTTGTGGAATCAAGAAATGCTAAATTTCTTGAAAATGACTTGATTAGTAGGAGCGATCAATCCAGAAATCTTGTTTTTGATAAAGATCATTCAGAAAATCAACCTTCTACTTCAAGTTTAATAGTGGTCGTTGTTAACAATACTCCTTCAGTTCAACCGAATATTGTGCAACCAATCATAGAAAATCCACAACCTGCTGATTTAGATCCAGTAGATCAAGTTGCTGTTGAGGAACAACCAAATATTGTTGAACAACCAATTGAACAACAAGTTCCTCAAGAAAATGATGACACAGCATTGAGAAGATCTACTAGAATAAGAAAGTTAGCAATATCTAGTGATTATGTTGTCTATCTACAAGAATTTGACTATAATATTGGAGCCGAAAATGATCCTTAAACGTTTTCACAAGCCATGAGTTGTAAAGAATCTAACTTATGGTATGATGCTATGAAAGATGAGATGAGTTCTATGGCATCTAATGGTGTCTGAGATCTTATTGAGTTGCCTATTGGTGCAAAAGCTATTGGATGTAAATGGGTTTTTAAAACAAAGAAAGACTCATTAGGCAACATTGAGAGATACAAAGCCAGACTTGTTGCCAAAGGATTCACCCAAAAGGAAGGAATCGATTACAAGGAGATATTTTCTCCTGTATCTAAGAAAGATTCTCTTCGCATCATTCTAGCATTAGTTTCACATTTTGATTTAGAGTTGCAACAACCTTTCTCAATGGAGATCTAGAGGAGGAAGTTTACATAAAACAACCAGAAGGATTCTCTTCTAGTAATGGTGAGCATTTGGTTTGCAAGCTTAAGAAATCTATATATGGATTGAAACAAGCTTCCCATTAGTGGTATCTTAAGTTTCATGATGTTATCACTTCATTTGGTTTTGAAGAGAATATTATGGATCAATGTATATACCGGAAGGTCAGTCGGAGTAAGATTTGTTTCCTTGTTCTATATGTAGATGATATTTTACTTTCAACCAATGATAAAGGATTACTATATGAGGTGAAATAATTCCTCTCTAAAAACTTTGATATGAAGGATATGGGTAATGCTTCTTATGTCATTGGCATCAAAATTCAGAGAGATAGATTTCGAGGCATTCTCGGTCTATCTCAAGAGACCTATATCAACAAGGTTTTAGAGAGATTTTGGATGAAAGATTGTTCACCAAGTGTAGCTCCCATTGTGAAAGGTGATAGGTTCAATTTGGGCCAATGTCTGAAAAATAATTTTGAGCGGGAACAAATGAAAAACATTCCTTATGCTTCAGTTGTTGGAAGCTTAATGTATGCTCAGGTTTGCACTAGACCTGCCATTGCATTTGTAGTTGGGATGTTAGGAAGATATCAAAGTAATCCCGGCTTAGATCATTGGAAAGCTGCAAATAAGGTCTTGAGATATCTTCAAGGCACAAAGGACTACATGTTTATGTATAGACGAACTGATAATTTGGAAATGATTGGCTACTCTAATTCAGACTACACTAGCTGCATTGACTCAAGAAAATCCATATCAGGATATATTTTCATGCTAGCTAGTGGAGCTGTATCTTGGAAAAGTGCAAAGCAGAGTTTGACTGCTACTTCTATTATGGAGGCTGAGTTCGTATCTTATTTCGAGGCAACTTCACATGGTGTATGGATGAAGAGTTTCATCTCTGAGCTTAGAATTATGGATTCAATTTCTAGGCCTTTGAGGTTGTATTATGATAATTCAGCTGCTGTTTTTATGGCTAAGAATAATAAAAGTAGTAATCGAAGTAAGCACATCGACATCAAGTATCTAGCCATAAAAGAACGTGTTAAGGATAAAACAATGCATATTGAACACATCAACACTGATTTTATGATTGTTGATCCTTTGACTAAGGACATGCCACCACATAAATTTAAGGATCATATTGAAAGAATGGGACTTGGTTCCTTAATGTAATTTTTTGTTATAAGAACGATATTATTTTAATGAAACTCTTAATATGATGTTTTCTCATTGAGTTATGTATACATAATAATTTTATTTGCTTTGGAAAATATCTTTGAAGTTAGGACCTAGAATGAACATATAGTTTATTCATTAAGTTATATGGAGAGACTGTTGAGAAGTATAAAACATTGTAATACATGGAAGATAATAGTTAATTTTAGGTGTTATCGCCATGATTCATATGTTTTTATTTCTCACTACATTAAATGGTGGAAAACGTGGATCAAGTGAGAGAATGTAAGTTATTTTTAGTTTCCCTTTTTAATGGAGTTGGCCACTCCATTAAAGGTAGTGGTCCACTTCTCTCTTCATTTTTTTCTCCCATTTTTTGTAAAAAAACTATCCATTATCACCATTAACTGTGATGGACAGTTAATGGTGAAGGGTATGTGTAGAGGTCCCTAGGTTTGCTCTCAAAATACAAAAAATTCACCATCTGAATTTGAGAGAAAAAACCCAGAAAATTACCTCTGTAATTCATAGCTATTCCTGCAACAACAACAAATAATGGCTGGAGGTATTTATGATTTAATTTCTGTTGCATTATGTTATATATATAAAACATAATTATTTTTGGTTAATTTTATTTTAGCTATTCATGTTTTTTATAATTTGCTCTTATATATTGTTCATAGACCAAGGTAATGATTTTGTTGCTGTTTATTTCACAAAATCAAAGAAACTATAGGATGAACTTGCTAGTATTACCTATTTGTAAGTGTGGTGCTTTGAGCAAAGTTGATGAAATTGAGAATAGAAATAGATTGATACAATTTTTGATGTGTCTTCATGAAGGGTATGAGCAAAATAGGAACCAAATATTACTGTTGGAACCTTTACATACAATGGATAGAGCTTATTATATGATATTAAAAATATAATCTCAAAGGCATGTTATTACACACTTCACCGAGAATGATGATTTTGTAGCCTTGTTTGGAAGAAATTAAAGTTATAGGAGAGTTGTGAGGAAGTATGATCCTACTAAAGGACATTGCACATATTGTAATCTAGATGGATTCACAAGAGACAAATGTTTTAGGCTTGTTGGTTACCCTGAATAGTTTAAACAAAAGAATAGAGAAGGACATCATACCAAGCATAAAGCAACTGCTCAAGTTAATGTGTATGATCAAACTGATCAGTGTTCAAAATCTCTTTTGGAAGTTGAAATAGATGTAACAACCACTAAACTTGAGGAGCTTACTTCCATGTTTAATAACCTACAACAACATATGCAGACTATTATGAAAGGAAAGTTTCTAATGGCAACTACAATCATTGGGCATCAGTTTGTACTAAATAGTAACAACTTTGCATGTACATTTTTTTTTTTTTGCTTGCCTCTCTTGTGCATAATATATTGGCACTTATTCCTGAGTCATTGACACTGGAGTAACTAACTATATGAGTCCTTATCTATTTCATCATATGTACACTCTCTTAAATGAGATCAGTATTGTGTTGCCAAATGGGAATACATCGCTAATCAATCAAACAGATTATGTAAACCTTACAAACAACTTCATTCTTTCAGAGGTTCTTTATGTTCCTGGCTTTGAGTTTAATCTTTTGTCTGTATCTAAGTTGTTTGATTCAATGTCCCTTAAGCTTACCATTTTTATAACCTGTTGCTTTTTTCATGACCTGGTGACTGAGAAGATAGTTACAGTAGGAAAGGCAGAATCAATGTTGTATATCTTGAATGTCAGTAGTTTTCAAACCTCTATAATTGAATTCCATTTAAACTAGATTTTATAAGATACTCTGTATAAAAAATCACTTTTATCATCTATAAATGCCATGCTTTCTATTCAGCAAAATAATAAAGAAAGCTTTAGTCTTGATTCATATGATTTGTGTTCATTCTCCAATTCTGTTAGTTTAGAAACTTTGCATGCCAGATTAGGCCACCCATCCATTGACAAAATAAGACATATACATTCTATTCCTTCAAATTCCCATAAAGAATTTCAATGTCAAATTTTTCCTCTCGCTAAACAACCCAGGCATCCATTTCACAATAGCATCACCACCACTAGCATTCCATTTGTATTGTTGCATATGGATCTTTAGGGCCCTTACAAAATTCAGTCCCTCACAGGGGCTAACTACTTTGTAACCATAATGGATGACTACTCTAAGGCCACCTGGACTTTGCTCATTCAATAGAAATCATAGAATTCTTCGACCATTACAATTTTCATTTTGTTAATTGAGAATCAATTTTCTGCCAAGGTTAAAGCCATAAGTACTGATAATGGTACTGAGTTCCTTAACCATACTCTCTCTCAATTTTTTTTTTCATTTTATGGGCCTTCTTCATCAAACCACTTGTCCTTATTCCCCTTAACAAAATGTTATTGTTGAGAGAAAATACAGACACTTGTTAGACATTTCTAGATCCTTAAGACTTCAAACCCATTTACATAAGACATTTTAGTTAGAATGTATTTTGGTTGCCACCTATTTAGTTAATAAACTCCCTTTAAAACAATTGCAATGGAGGACACTTAATGAATTTCTTTTTCACAAATTACCAACCTATGACCATCTCAGAATCCTTGGTTGTTTGTGTTATACCCCAAATAATCTACCTAACAAAGATAAATTTGATAATAGAGCCATTAAAGATGTCTTCATTGGTTATCCCACCAACGAAAAGTCCTACAAATTGCTAAATTTAGACAACAAGCAGATATTTTATAGTAGAGATGTCACTTTGTTCGAAAATTTGTTCCTATTTTAGACCAATTCACCTTCTTTCAACATTTCATCTAAATCCCCAAATCTTGTTCTTCCATACCTTGAATTCCATGCCTCATATCAATCACCTCCTTTGGACGCACCATTTTCTTAATTAGAATGTTCCTCTCCTTTACACACTTCTCCATCTTTACTCCCATCTATATCTCCTTCTCTCATTATTTCCTATGATCCTCAAACTATAGTTCCAAAACCATTACTGTTTGATTCACCAAGGTCTTGTTCATCAACGACTATTTTTTATTCTTCTCATCCCATTAACCCTCAACTTCCATTCAATGACCTTATTTAACTTAGAAGAAGTTCAAGAACTACTCATAAATCAAGTTGGCTTTAAGATTTTGTATTAACCATCATTTTTGCCCCTTTTTCAAGATCAAGTCAGTCATTATCTTCCTCACTTTCTCAAGTCAGTCATTATCTTCCTCACTTTCACATTTAGCTTTCCTTACCACTATAGCTCCAATTCTTGAACCCTCTACCTATAAACAAGCATCCCTTAATCCTAATTGGGTGCATGCTATGAATCTAGAGTTGCAAGAACTTGAAAGAAATAAAACATGGGAGATTACCTCTTTGCCTCCAGCAAAGAAGGCAATTATTCTAAATGGGTCTTCAAGGTCAAATATAAACCAAATGGGGAGGTTGATAGGTATAAAGTCTGTTTAGTTACTAAAGGGTATAGTCAAATTGAAGGGCTTGATTACACAAACAAGTTGTCACCAGTTGTTAAGCTTGTGACTGCCAAAATTTTCATTACATTAGCAACTATAAAACAGTGGCCACTCTTTCAACTTGATATTAATAATGCTTTCTTACATGGATTTCTTGAGGAAGAGATTTACATGATACCTCCTAGTGGTTACACTATCCCTAAACCAGACCAAGTTTGCAAGTTAAAAAATTCTTTATATGGCCTTAAACATGCTTCTAGGCAATGGAATGTGGAGCTCTCTGCTTTTCTTATATCTTTAGGTTTTATACAATCCTCTCATGACCATTGTTTATTTGTAAAGAGTTCCAGTGGTGTCTTTCTTGCATTGTTGGTGTATGTAGATGATATCATCCTTACTAGTACTCATCCTTTTGAAATGGAAAATGTTAAAAAAACATTTCATGTTAAATTCACCATTAAGGATCTTGGCCATTTAAAATACTTCCTAGGTTTGGAAGTGACCAAATCTTCAGAAGGGACTATAATTAATCAAAGGAAGTTTGTTTAGGATATTCTCAAAGAAACATAGATGATGGAGTCTAAGCTTATGGATTTACCATTATCCAAAGGTCTTCATTTAACACCAGAATAAGGAGATTTATTGTTTGAACCATATCAATTTTGCAGATTAATTGGCAAACTCCTATATATTAATGTCACTATACCTGATCTAATTCATGCAGTCCATCACTTAAGTCAATTCATGATTACTCCAAGTAAGCCTCATATGGATGCTACTTTACATGTCTTGAGGTATTTGAAAGGTGTCCCAGTTAACGGCTTGTTCATTTTTGCACATTTTGAGCTTAATCTTAATGCATATTGTAATGTTGATTGGGCACATGTTTTTTCTCTCGAAGATTCTTGACTGGCTACTGTATTTTTTAGGTGATTCATTAGTTTCATGAAAAACAAAGAAATAGTCAATTGTTTTTAAATCCTCTGAAGAAGCGGAATATCGTAACATGGCTTCCACATTTTGTGAATTATTGTGGATCTCTTATATCTTGAAGGATCTTTATGCTCCTGTTGCTCTTTCTATTCCTTTATACTATGATAATCAGGTAGTCCTTCATAATGCTGCAAATCCAATCTTTCATAAACGCACAAAATACTTGGATATTGACGGCCATATTGTAAGACAACAGCTCCAGCAGAACTTTATATCTACCAGATATGTGCTGTGAAATCCTAGATTTTTCATTAATAATATTTTGGTTGTTTGAATATATTTAAAGATCAAGTCCAAGTATAAGGTTAAGATTTTGATGTTTTAAAGTAAGAAGATGAATTTTAGAAGTGTTCCATATTATTTTAAGTGTAATCTCATAATGACATTTAGACAGATATTTCAATAATTTTGTCATAGAAGAAATTTTCAGTCTTATAGGAAATTTATAAATTTATTGGAGATATTTATGGGAGAATAATTAATATTGGAGTAATTAAGTGTTTATAAGTAAATAACAGAAGTTGAGGGTCAACATATAATTTCTAAATAATTTCTAAGGTTATGTGGTACCTATATAAACTCTATTTATAGGATTCTGCAGTAAAAAAAAAAAAAAATGAGGAAAAAACAAGAGAAGGAAAAAAAAAAAAAAAAAGAAACGATAGAGAAGAAGAGAGTTGGAAGGCAATTCTAAGCTTATTTTTTTTATTTTTCTTGGGATTTTCCCCATTATTTTCAAGAATTATCAAACGTAAGTTATTTTATATTATTTATATTAAGTTAGAATTAATTTCTCTCGAGTTAGAACTAGAATATTGTTATTAAATTGAAAGAAACTTTAATTTTGGGAGAAATTAAAGGTTCTATGAAAATTCTTATCATTCTTGATAGTTATTAGATTAATATTTTATTTTGGTGTTATATGACTCTTGAAGAATATTTGTTATGGATTATTATCTATATAATTAAGATTAAAATTGAGAATTAAATAAATGGCTAAAGAGTTAGTTTGAAATTTGGTTTGTTAATTGAACAGTTATGGTTCATATAAGTATATACCGAAAAGTAAAATTATAAATTGCATAACTTGTAATTGGAAACTTATTTATGGTGTATTTTTGATATATCTAAGTAATAGATGCATAGTTTTTATTTATTAAAATTGAAAAATGATCCAACTGTTGGATCGATTTTTATAGTAGAATTGATGTATATTGTTTGGTGAAAGGAACTGTTTAAGGCAGCCCCAAAACATAATTTTTTAAAAGGGACAAATAAAATCTTTTTGCTTTGAATTTTAATGGGTTGATTAATTATTATGTTTAGTATATTTTAAAATTTTTGTAGAATTTTTGGAGTTGTAGAAGATGTGTTATTAAATTTATTTTCTTATACTGCTAGTGTCAAGACAACTAACTATACTGTCAAACTTAAGCTTATATTTGCAGACACAAATGGATTTTAAATTTGGATATTTTCTAAAGTTATATTTATTTATATTTTAGCTAATTGGTGTTAAAAATTGAGTTATTTTGGAGAAAGTTATGATACTTTGGAATATAAAATATCTATACTGTCATAGTAAGTTTATTGGAAATAACTTGTACTTAAAATTACATCTAAGCATGTATTTTATATAAGTTATTAGCATTGCATTTGCATACCTTAATTGCACATTTTCTTGACATTTTAGGTTATATAATGTTAATTTACTAAGTACATATTTAGATATTGACTTGAATGATTAGTCGATTGGTAAGACTTGTTGCAAGTTGCTTTATTTCAAGTGAAAAAATATATAAAATTTAATTGAATTAATTTAATGTTTATGTATGTGATTATTGTTTGAATAATTAATTTTACTTGCAATTAGAAGTTAGGAAAAACAAACTATATAATATTGATAACTATATGATATAAAAGTTTCTTTGCATTGTCTTTGATTTTTGATATTTGAATTTATCTATATATATAAGAAGTTATTATTATTATTAATAGTATTATTATAATTATTTTTTAAATGATATTTTGATTTGGGGTGAGATTAAAACTTAAACCTCCCATGGTGCACTTGAGTTTCTCTTGACTTTCGACCTTATATGTTATACGTATTTGGCTTATGGGGAATGATCTAGTGTATATTCCATAGTGCTTATATGTTATACGGATTTTGAACCTTATATGTTATACGAATCTTGTACCTTATATGTTATATGGGCGATGAGCCACACATGTATAAATTAAAATGTTCAATTAGAACTTTCTCTCATTATTTGATTTAATTGATTGCTTCTTTTAAATGAATTTATAAGCATATGAAAAGAAAATTATTTGCATACTATATAGATTTAAAACAAAATATTTGATAATTTTATTAAACTACTATTTGTATTTGAGTTAATTTTATTGGTTATATATGTGTTAGATGTGTATATGTATTTAAATGTTTAAAATGTTAGGTTTCTTTCCTACCCTTATATATTTTCTCGTTGACCTGTATTTGCTCACTTCTTTAAATTTCAGTTTCTTTGCAAGTTTGTAGTATTATTTTGGTAAGATTTTCTTTATTTCTTCCAAAGCCAAGCCAAAATATTAAGAGTAGTTATGAACAATTTCTTTTGGAGGGATTTTAGTTGATTTTCAAAGGGTTAATTATTTGATATCTCTGCATATTTTCAAATTATACTAAATCATCCTTATGTTTCTAAAATTACACTAAAATATCTCTGCATTTTGTTTTCGTTAGACAATAAAATCCTTCCATCTAATTTTCTCCCTTTTTCCATTAGTTAAAGCATAAAAAATTCAACTTTTAATTAAAATATTTATTAAAATATCTAAAATACTCCATTTTTTATCCATCCCAAAACTCATAACCACACCCATCTTCTTTTTCATTTCACAATTTCATTCTCCATACCTTCAAGATCATTATTATTTCAAATAAAAAAAAGAAAAAAAAAATCTCAATTAAATACCAAATTTAATTGAGTCTGTTTGCAGTTAGATGAAATTGTAAGCCAAAGAGAGTACTGCTGCAATTGGCCTTTTATAACGAGACCTTTAACAAAATCTACTTGTCCTCCATTAATAATATATTCTTATCATTTTTCTTTTGTTCTTCTCTGCTATTATGATTTGCTTGCTTTTTTATTTTTTGTGGTATAAAGATAAAGCTAGAATTTGTTAAACTTCAAGAAATCTCAATTAGATTCTTCTTGTTGTTCCTTGTTACGTTCCCAGCCAACTCCAACACCTACATTCACCATTAAAATACCAAATTTCAAAACAATAAATATCAGTACAATTGCACCCAAGAGAACAACTCCCAAATCCTCAATTCCAAATTGCTAGTAAAAACACAAAGTAATTTAATTCAAACTAAGGGGGACCTAAAATTAGAACACCAGCATATACCTCAACAATGAGATACTCGAGCATAGCTACAAGATACACAAGGGCTCCAGCACCGACACGCTTGGTAACTTTCCAGCTTTCCAGAATCGAGCAATACGACCCACGGGAAACTTTAGACTAGCCTTGTTGCTCCTCGATGCAGCCTTCTTCTTCGTCGCCGCAGAACCCAACAATTTCCCTCTTCCGACCATCTTTTTCTACAAAAACTTCGAAAGAGGGGCAAAAAGAGTTGGAGGGTTTCCTAGATAGATAATTCTGAAAGAAGGATAAAAGAGATGCTCAACAGTTGATCTTTGAGTTAAAAGATGATGATAGCTTTATACAAGGAGAGAAGATATAATTTTTTTTAATTAATTGTGAGAGGAATTAAATAGAAGAGTGGTGGTGGTGGTGATGGTGTGGTGGTCCTCTAATGGTATTTATTGAAAATGAAAATTTGATATTATTTTAAAAACACAGACGATTTAGTATAATTTAAAAAATTACAGGAATATTAGAGTAATTAACTCATTTTCAAATTATAATGTTAGACTTATGCATAACTTGTAAAAGGTAATATAGTTATAATAATTTATATTTAAAATTTCATTAATTGTTTAATAATATTTAAATGATAATTAAATGAATATAAATAATTGATTAAATATTCATGTGTAATCCCATATATTATAAGTATAGTATTTGCTAGATTTATGTGGCTAGATTTCGGTCTAACTGTATACTGGTCGCGATCCCCGAATTTGGGTCGTGACAAAGATGGTATTACAACATTTGATTAAATAAATCAAAAATCAATTGGATGTTTTATTTATTTAAAGTTCTCTATTATTTCTTATTCCATTGCTCATTTTTTTTTTTTTTTATCTTATTTGCTTCTTGTAATACCCCAAACATAGCTAATCAGATGACAATAAAATGGAATATTGGAAAGCAGTTATTATAAAATGACAGAAATCCGAAATCCGAAAACAGTTATATAAGATAGCATAGAACATAAGTAAATATGACAAAATACGACAGAATGTGACAAAATATGATAGAAGGAGTCAGAATGTGATAGAATGATTAATGTTAGACATACATGAGTAAATTAAGTTAATAAAAATTAATCAAGTTGGCAAGAGAAAATGAATAGCCAAGAAATGACAGTAAGAAAAAATTCAGTATGGAGATTAAAGACTTAGGAGCAAGCGACTGTAGAGACAATCATGGAATATTAAATAGAGTTAATGGAAACCTGTAATGGAGGATTCATAATGGTTATAAGTTAGTAGGCACGAAAAGAGGATGGGAGTGTAAAGGAATAAGGTATTTTAGGGAGGAAAATAGAATTTTCAAATAAAAGGCAAATGAGACCCACCAAATTTATCATCATTTGCATAAGTAGAAAAGTCAAAATTTTAGTTTTCTAAAGCATGATTGAGCCGGCCATATATAGCTTAGTATATAGAAATTTTTTTTATTTTTTACTTAAGTTAAAATAGCATATATCAACCTTTACACTTGGCAAAAATTTATGGAACCAAAATTTCCAAACTTATCTTTAAACTTTCTTTTGTTTCTTTAAGTAAATAAGAGATAAAGTAATTTTTTCTTCTTTATCATTAGGTGGCCAGCTATAATGAGGTGTGATGGCAAAAATAATTCATTTATTTGTTTAAAAAAATAATTATAATAAAAGAAAGAATACTTGTCGCAATTATAAGTTAATAACTCATCTTATTCTAGACAATTCTAAACTTTTTCTACACAAACTTGGTAAAAGTGAATAGAATTTATTTAAGTTATACAAAAGCCAATAAATAAGAAGAAGAACAAGAGAAGAAATGGAAATAGCCATAAAAGACTCCAGAAAACAAAGAAGACAAAGGAAATAGAGAATTTGACTAAGGTAAAATTCTGTCACTTAGTGTCTATTGTATTTAATTTTGATTTTTGAGTTAAATAACTACTGAAATTATGTGATATAGAAAATATGATGATATATGAGATTATGATTAAAGAATTAGGGTTTTAATTGAAGGTTATATGTTGGGAATTAGATAGATTGAGTAAAGTTTGTTTTGTGACTAAATTAGAAAATTCAGATCTTGTAGAAGTAGTTAGTTAAGATTGATATTCCATGGTGGAATTGATAAACAAAAGTTGTTTATATATGTGTCTAGTATATATCTATAAAAGGAATTTGTAAAATACAAAGTGAGGAGAGAGTTATTAAGTAAAAGCAGAGACTGACTCAGAACCAAGAAATTTGAAAAATGCTACTGTGTTTTTATTTCACAGATGGTTAGAGACTAAATTAAACTAAGTGTTTAAAATAAAAGATATTTATTTATGTATTATTTAGTGTCCTGTAAAAGAGTTTTGTCATTTTATTAGTATTTTATGAGATATAGCCAAAAAAGTAGAGATTGCCGGATTTAGAGTGCAGGACAACAGGGTTGACAGTAGGGTTAAGTTAAAACTATCACTATATGCTGTGTAGAACTTGGACATAGCTGAATTTTGGATATGTTAGACCCTAATATGTATATTCTAATTAGGAAAAAGAATCAATGCAATTGGATAAGTTTAGACTGAGTTAGAGATAGAAATGTCCAAACTGCTAGAATGAGATTAATAAATGAGAATTGTTAGGCTAAAAACCTTAAGTATAAGAATAAATGGAAATTTATTAAACTAAATTGAAAATTAATGTATAACATATAGATGAATACTGATTGTTAATGTTTAAATTAATGTATAACTTTGAATACTGAAGAGAATATAAGTGGAAGATCAAAGTAGAGAAGTGAATAGTGGATACATAAAGATATTAGTGAGGTGAGTAATGTATACATTATTATGCATACCTATGTTTTGATTTGTTAATCCAATGAGTATGTTTACTTCTTGATTAAATGCACTTGTTATTGTTGATCATTCTTTGATCTTCCTAAAGATTGAAATTTATCCATATTCATTGATTGCTATTGATATTGAAATGCCTTTTGTATACTGATTGACAAGTAAACCCATGCGTATTGATAGAATGCCATTGTACCATAATGTCCCTCATGAATACTTACTAGAAATTCAAGAAACTAGGATTCAAGTTGCAGGTTGTAAGAAAGTAGTAGCCACTACAAATAAGTAGCTCCCGCTACTTAAAGTCACAGCCGCTATAAAATAAGAAGCCCTTGCTACTTAATTAAGCCGCTACCAATCAGTCATAGCTACTACTAAGAGTCCAAAAGGTCTAGTAGCTCAAGTTTGTAAAATGATCTAAGTAGCGCCCGTTACTTAGTTAAGTAGCCCCGCTACTCTAGAAAATCAGCAATAAAAACTAGCTATTGGAAAAACTGTAAACTTTGCTTTTTGGCATTAAATGAAGCTAAACAACTATATTTCATTCAAGGCTATAAATATGAGTTGGTGGGAAGCTTAAAGATAAGATAATAACAACTGAGAACCTATTATTGAGCTATTGCACCAAATAATTCATATTTATGGCTTGAAAAACTTATTTATTGTAAAACCATTTTTGTGAGCTATTAGTTGTAAATCTTTGAGTTAGTTAAGACTCATTGATTGTTTGAGAGTTGGAAAAAAAGTTAAAGAAGATTTTTCTTCTTCTTATCTCTTGTAATTCTTAAGGGTTTGAGTGTGAGCGTTAGTAAAACACTTGTATAGGTTTGAGTGTGAGTCTTTGATAACACACTTGTGAAGATTTGAAGTGTGAGCCTTTGAAAACACTTTGTAAGTTTTGAGTGTGAGCCTAAACTGTAATACCTTAGAAAGTCCTAACTCATAAGCATGATAAAGTTCTCAGTATATAGATTAAAATTATCGAAATGACCAATAATAATTTTGAAAACTCAGTTAGAGCGAAATCGAGAAATTTTTTAAAAATCGTCAATACCGTTATTGCTGCTGGACGGATAAATTTCTAAATTTATATTGAGGATAAATGATAATGTATATTCATGTGTAAATTGGCTATAGAATAAGTTAATTAGGTATTAATCAGTGTTTAATTGATGTTCGTATTGTTGTAGAAAATTCGATCGGAGAAAATCATCGATTTTGGCCTAAACCGAGAATTTGAGGAATTGGGTAGCAAATCTATTTTGCTTGGTGATTTGGAGTGTTAGATGAGTCTCTTATGAATCAAATTACTTGTCTAAATTGTTAGAATAAAATTTGAAATTCATATGCAAAATGGCCATTGTGGTCGAACCCTAATTGTGTAATTTGCCTAGTTTTTGTTCATACTTTTGACTTGTTTTTACATGCTTAATTGATGCCTTTGATAAAGATTATTGAGTTATGGTTATTGCCTATAAATTGCTTTCCATGTGCTTGTTTGTTGATTATTGGGGCAATGTCAATATTGCACCAAAACCATGCCGAAAAATCTGTAGGCCAACCATTTGAATGCCACCGTCGCCAGCGACAATGGCATGCCAATTGCGTCAACTTTTTGGCCCCAAATGACTAAATTATGTTTATTCCCATTTTTTATCGTTAGACCTTTTGTCATTGTTTAATCGATTATTATTGATGTCTTATTAATTTTATGCTCATTAAATTGATTCTAATGAGTTATTGATACTTGTCTTGCCATTGATCCTATTGATTCTATTGATTGATCAATATTGAGCTTGTTGAGAAGGAGGATACCATTGTTGCATAATGGTGTCCATTGATAAGTATCTTTCTTATGTTGATCTTATGTGGCGTGACAGAGCCACTAATCTGACAGGGTAGTGAAAAAATACTGTCGGCCTTGTGCATATTGTATTATTGGTACCCTAGCTAGGAAGGGTTATGGTCATGGCCATAAGACATGATCAGTCTTATATTTACAGATGTTGATATACTGGAGACTGTATGTTCACATATAGTCCATATTAATACAGTTAATATAGGTTCTCTAAAGAAAATCATTGTAATGATGTTTTTAGAAATATATCAATAAAAATGCATTATTTATTAATTAGTAATTATTATTGTTTTTAGTAATATTGCATAACTGTTTAATAAAGTCCATGGTATAAACATAGCATGAAGGCATTCATGATATGATCATGATAGTGAGATGCTTATCATGTGTAATTATGTTTTAACCTAAATTTCTCTGGTCATAGAATCAATGAGAATGGACATTATTGATTCGGAAAGACTAGCACATGCATATACTATTTGATTTGATCAAATCATCTGATCTCATAAAGATGCTAACCTTGAGATGTTTGAGTATAGCATGTGGATGCTTACTAGGAGTAGTAATTTCATCGGAGTGATCACAGGAGATAGTCATATGGAAATCTAAACAATGTTAATGACTTATCTCTGCATGGAAATGTGCAAATGTCCTTAGACTTGAGATGCTTAAGAGTGATCTAGAGTGAAGATGCTATACTTTAATTCCATACCTA